>JAOWBP010051170.1:0-16398 GCA_028571105.1 Tragopan temminckii | reverse complement strand
CCCTAACCCCCCCAATTTTGTTTAAAATAATAATTTTTGACAACATTTACTGGTAGTTGTACCCCCTCCCACTTTCAAGCTGCAGATGCCCCATCTCACACGTATGCAGGTTTCCTCAGGTGCTGAGGGAGCTGCAGGCAGTGCCCACAGCCCTCTGCTGCACACTGCCTGCTCCCAGCTTGCTATATGGTGGCAGATGTCCCTCTCCCCCAGTACACCGAGCACCATCCATATCCCTTCTTAATAACCTTGTTCAGCATTTCTATGTCATGCTCACCGTAATCTCACCTCTTCCACTTCCCCCCTCCCCACTAATCACGAGGACCTGGGCTCTGAAGGTTTATGGAATGGTTGCTCTGTGCGTGCCCTCAGCTGTTCACATAACCCGGCCCCGAGCTTGCGGTGCTGCCCTGCTCAGCAAGGCGTGAGGGAAGGCTGCAGGACACAGTGAAACCCAAGGCTACTTATTTACATTTTCTGCCAAAGCTCTCCTTCCACCCCTTTTATTTTCCTTGGGAGTACGTGGTAGCAAAGCTCCCTGGATTTCTGTGGGGTCAGGCCTCGCCATACTTCGGGAGGTATCTGTGCACAGCTAGGCAGAGAAGACAATATCCCACTCCTATTAAAGTCAATGGGAATCAGCAAATTCAAGCGTCACTGGGTTTGGTTGGCAGAGCACACAGCTCCGCTCTGGCCAAACCCTGCCCCGTTTTGATGTAGTTTAACTGTCGCTGTGCCAAGCTGTTCCAAAGCTGCTGTGTGCTGCTGGCGCAGCGCTGCCCGCCTGGATGGGAATCCATGGTGGCACCAAGCAGCTGGTGCAGACCCTGCACCTCCCTGCCACCGCCACGCAGGCAGTCCCAAAGAAGCTGCCGCTGCCCCACACATCCCCAGTAGATTAAAGTCTTTCGAGGTCAGGCACCAATGGAATAAATCAGGGCATTCTCTGGACTGCATTAATTCGTACTGTATACGAGCCTGATGTTTCCCAAGTCCCGTAGCCATTTTCACATCCTCCCAGCTGCACCTACCCCTGCTCCCCCACAGCTCAGGATTGGCCTTATTAACAACTGCATTATAGCTTTTTTTCTTTTTTTTTTCCCCTGCCAAGGACAAAAGTGAGAGTTTCTAAAGCAGTTTAGTTCTGTAGCCAACTGCTTTGAATAACCATTTTATCTAAAAAAAAAAAGAAAAAAAATCTTAAAAAGGGCAAGCAATTATACCATAAACTAGATTTTTGAAAAGGAAAAAGGAGACTCACAACTGAATAACTTATACACAGCAAGGGCTCCACTGTGCTTTTGAAACTTGTTATTTGCATTCTTTTTGCACAAAAAAAAAGGAAAACATAAACCTGGTATCTTAAAAACAATGCTGCATGGCAATAGGGATCCAACAGGAATGTGCTTACGCATTTTAATACCCAAGTTACTCATAAAGCTGCATTTACATTACCTCTTGTTAAGGTATATTTTACTGAACCGTATGAGTGGGGATTCTCTGTCATAAATATCCCTGAGACACACCACAATACCGCAGGGGGTTCTCAGGAGCTGACCAGGCTCCTGGCTGGCTGCATCAGAGGTAACCCTGGCACCCAAGGAGCTCAGCAACCTGTCCCAGCTGCAGCACAAGTGAGGAGCCATAGGCTTACTCTTATTCCAGGGCAACAAAACCTACCTTACAGTTTGATTGTGTGTCATAAATGATGCAGCCATCGGTACCCAAGCACAATCAGTGGAGACAGGACAAAAAGCACGCACGCGTACATATTCATAGCAGTGACTTTACAGTTTATTTCCTCACATTAAAAGCTGACCGTGTGAGAGCGAGGGTACCCATTGCCAGTATGTGCCATATGATACTGAAGGAGGAACAGTGCCCACAGAGTGGGAACTGGCCTGCTGTCTGTTCAGAAATAGTCTCTCCTTCCTGTCAGTGCACCAGAGGGGAGTGGTGCCCGCCTAATGGATGCAGGGTAGCTCCCTGCCCTTGCACAGAACAAGGAGCTGCACTTACTGGATCTGTCTTCAGAGAAGAAGGTTTGAAACAAGTCAATCTTTACTCTGCTTTGGGAGTCACTCCAAGTCTTTGGCTGCAGATTGCAGTGCTAAATTGAGACCATTATTTTGCATTGAGCTATTTTCATCCCAAAGTGCTTTAAAGGCTTAGCAGATACACAGGCTGTGGTGCTATATGTACAGGAATCACTTCAACCACTAATGAAATGCAGCCACCTATTAAGCAGAGCAGTGTGATGTCTGGTCCCTGGGTGCAGTGACTGCCAGAAGATTCTGTTTTACCCAACTGAGCAGAGATTAGGTCTTGGTTAGTGGAATACTTTGTGCCGTTTGAAAAATAAAACTGCCTGGACCACTGTGTACAGAGTAGAGGTAGGCATAGACAGTTATGATCAGCCTTGGAATTTGAAATCCCACCTGTGAAAGGAGATCACTGGAGTTCTGCTTTGTTTCATCACCTGCATTCACCATCACTTTTCAAAATAGTCTTGCTACCACTTGGTAGTCCAGGGAACTGAGCATGACATTCAGAGCCTTATTAAAATGCTCTGAAGGCCATGTGCAGATAAAACATCATGGTGTCCATATACAAGGAATTAGTAAGTTTTCCTGCAGTTTCTTGGGGACAGATCCCTGCATCAGGAAAGTACCACAATCACCTCCACAAGTGGCTTTAACTCACACCTGACTGTTCTCCCTAGGAGAGACAAGAAAACTGCGTATTTTCCATGATGGAAAATTCATTTAAAAATGAAAAAGCACAGTGAAATACAGTCTGTGCCTAAAATGAGGAATATAAAACCCATTCGGTACTGTACATACACCTTTGTGTAAGACTGCACACACTGCATTAAATAACCATGCCTCCCTGTCTCTAGTTAGGGTAGAGAGGGAATTGTGTGGTGAAAGACGTAATTTGTACATTAGGAAGTCTCTGTTGCCAGATCAGCAGCAGCAGCACTGACGTCTGTACTCTCTCGCTTTGTTCCTGCTGCTATAAATCAAAATGACTACAGTCCAAATGCCTTACTTGTTTAACTATAAATGCACTGCTAGTCAGAAAAATCCACACTAGGAGAGATCTAGATAATCTGCATGTACTTTAAACTGATTAAATTGAGAAAGCAACAAAAAGGATCAGAATAACATTTATGAATTTATGGGAAAAAACTTTTAAAGATTGGAATCCAGCAGAGCTGTAAAAATTCTGTATCTACAGGCACTGATGCCTTTGCTAAATGAACTATCAAATTTGCCTTTCTTAATGTGCACTGGGATTTATTTATATATACAGATTAATGCAATCTCTTTAGAAACCTATTTTCCCCCATGTCCCTATGTATTTTCCTGCTTATGTAAACTACTGGGGGCAAATTAAAACAGAGTAGATGAAGTGTGTGAGGTTTTACTTTTCCTGGTTTTATATGCCTGCATATTTATAGTAATAAATACAAACATACATAGGTGAGGTTGTCTCTTTTATTTGAAGTTCTAGAAAATTGAATATCTTCTTTAAAGATGAAATGAGCCCTCAAAGCCTAAAATACCTTTTAGATCCCTTCCAAGTTCTAAAAGCAGACTCAACTGTTACATAAAAATGATGGTGCCAGTGCCTGCTGCTAACCTGTTGGCTGAGGGAGAGCAGGGGAATTCTCATCCTAGCACCTACCGAGAACCTGGAATCATTTTACAAAATGCAGCACGATTTCTTGACTTAATGGAAAAGGAATAGGAGAAATTATGAAGATAACCTTCCAATACCAACATTAGCTCAGCTGAGCTGTAAATCCTGCGAATTGGGCAGCGTAGCCAGAAATATGTTGAGCTATACTTCTAAAGAGGAAATAACAGGATCAGAGAACAGCAGGTGAAGACATTATCAATGCCACGCTCACATCGCTACTGTGTTATCTGTGTCACCTTTCCTGAGACCACCTTTTTTTTTTCTTTTTTCTTTTTTTTAATTATTATTTTTCATTCCAAGACATTCAAAGAGTATTAAAGCAAAAATGTCTGAAGTCATTTGGTTTGCGGAAACTGTCCTGCTAGGCCTTGGCTAATGAATTTGCAACCAGATGTTCATTTTAAGACCTGATCCAAAATGTACTGAAGTCAATGGAAAGTCAATTGGATGTTCCAGATTACTAGTAAAAAGTTACTACAGTGCCAATATTGGGGGGGAAAAAAAGATATAAACAGGATATGGCCATTGGTCATTCAGCTTGGCACTGATCCTAGGGGAAAGGAGTGGAAAAGCAAAGGAACAAACCCAGGATCCCCAAATATTACGTGCCACCAGAGGTATGGTAATTGTTATGCGAGCGGGTAGAGACTACAGGAAATGGCAAAAAAATGGATTTAGCCTACCTCTTTCTCACTGTAAGCTAATCCAGCTGGTATTGCATCTAATTTGCCATTAAGAGCATGTATGAGCAGTTACTATATCACAACAAGCACAACTGTAGCGTTTTAGGAGACAATGACAACACAAGTCAAGGGAGAACAGTATGATCAGTACTAATTAACAGTTTTGTAGAAACAGCCAGAAGGCTTCATAAACAGTATTTCATATGTATATGTATCATATATATTATGTATAAAAGTATATATTGAAAGATAACAATCTTGAGGTGACAGGCTATTGTATTCAGTTCCATGTGACGCTGATTTAACTATTAAATATAACACATTAGAGAGTCAAACTGGGATCCAGTGGCTGAAAAATGAAGCTAAACAAGCACATCTGTTTCTTAGAGTAACTAACAAACCACTGCAATGGCTTGCACAGTACACGAATCACTCTGTCTGGAGCTTTTAACTCAAAAATTGTTGGTTATTATTCCAGAGATTATAATATTGCTGCAGATTAATTCTCTAGCCTTCACTATTGCAGAAGTCAGTCAGTCATCCTAACAGATATAAATTTGAAGACGTCACATCTGGGTAAGTGGTGAACTGTGAATATACATTAAATTATGCTTAGATCTCTTAGGTGTGCTTCCACTTGAGCAAAGTTCAGATTCCTGTTTTGCATATATTTGCATCCGTCTGGTTTACACGTAGATCTTAAAAATAACTAACAAATGCAGTGTCTTTGTAATACACAGAGGCTGCATGTTGTTGGACAAAAGACTGATTTTTATAGCAGAAAAGAGAAAACAACAAATTACAGGGTGCCTTAACTATAGTTTGGTGCAGTCCTCCCTCTCTTCTGCTGGATTAGGGCAAAAAAAAAACAGAATTAAAACTAAGTAATAAATATCCATACAAAATCTGGTGAGAACTGCAGTGGAGTGGAGACATCTAGCTGCCTTCTTTCTACCAACACAGCACCTATGAATCAGTAGCTCTAGAGAGAATGTATAGAAATCTACTTCTTAGAAAAAAGTTAACAAACCCTTCCATGCTCAAGGGGGAACTTAAAGCTGGGATGGAGAACAAATTATATGTACTGTTTACATTTCCTCTTGTTCTCTCTGAAACTTTCCTGAACAAAAGTTTATCTCCTTTGATTTCTTAAGTTTGATTTCTTAGAAGAGCTTTTTATTTTTGTAGTTTTGGTTACACCATCTTAAAAAAGGAGCTTTGGATGTGCAAATTGCCACGAGAAACAATGCTGAAAATGCTTCCTTGATCTAGAACTGAAGAGGATTGAAATGTGCTGGTGGAGATGCTGTGAATAAGTCTGATAGTTATTGTTCAGGCTGCATCCAATCCCTGATTAGAAAATCTAAATATGGGCAGCATGTCATTACTGCTGCACGTTCTCCCTTCCAGCATAACCAGAGACAGTTTTAACCTGCCTCTACAACTCCAGAGGTCTAGCGAACATGTAGCCTCATCAGCCAGGTGAGATTCCATACAGCATGATGCCCCTGTAACCCCATGAAGCAAGGCCAAGCAAGATGCATGGTGTCCCACTCTGCAAAGATGCTTTTATGTCTCTATCAACGAACCAGAACCTGCTGAATGACTGCATCTACATGTGCAAGCATACATTTAAACACTATCTGTTGAAAGACTGAGGAGACTTGCTGCACATGTACTTGAAGGCTTCAAAATATCACATGTACCTTCAGTTTTGGATTCCCCTTTCAGCTTTGACTTACATCTGCACTCAGTGCACATAAAATGTATGCGCATGCTAGCTCAGGCAGCAGCCAGGCTTTCTACACTCAAATTCTGACTCTACAGATGACAAAATATCCAAAATCACAGTCGGAGCCCAGCTGGTTCCCCCCCCCCCCACCATCACCCAATAAGCAAAGACTACATAACTCTGCATCTATACTCTTCCAAAAGACATGAACTGGAAAGCTTTGGACCGGTTTTGCATTAAAAAGTACAGGGATTATACTATTATAACTATCTAACCACAACAAAATAATCCTCGTGACTGCGGATGTGAGTATTCAGATAATGACATATGTGTAGAATGAAATAGAAGATTTAAGACAGCAGGACAAAAGGAGGATAATAAAAATATTGGCCTAAGCTCAAACACTAATGTGTACCAAACATTAATGCATATCAAATCTTCAGAGAAATCCTTTTTTCTTTTCCTTGGGAAAAGATTATATCAGAAGATAGAAATTTGCAATGTTATTTTTCAGTAGATGAAGTAGCTTGTGTTCCAAGTCATGAGCCCATATCTATGTCAGAAACAAGTACCATGCAGAGCTACATCAGGTCCACAGTTCAAACTAAGGAAGACACACAAAACCTAGAAGTTATTGAGTTTGCAGTCATGTCCAAAAATGTAAAAAGCAAGGTCACAGGTATAGGTGCAGGGATAAGTTTATTACTTTA
This sequence comes from Tragopan temminckii, assembly GCA_028571105.1. Lineage (NCBI taxonomy): Eukaryota > Metazoa > Chordata > Aves > Galliformes > Phasianidae > Tragopan > Tragopan temminckii. Next base: position 9,568 of record JAOWBP010051170.1, on the reverse strand, counting down.
GAGGGCTCCCTTGAGAATGAGTTTAAGGGTGTCCTTGTGACAGTGTGCCAATCAAGGAAGCTTGTACTGCAGCATCCACCTCTAGATGAAAGACTTCAGTCTCCAGGGACGTCAATTTAGCAGCTGTTCTCTTCCTTCCCTCCTTATGTCTGCCTAAAAGTTACAGCAGAGCCAAATGAGATCAACCAGCTTATTTGGTCTTTAATCCAGTGCTTGACCAGTACTTTCTGGCTTGTGCCTCCACTATGTGGGATTTTCATATGCCTCCCCACATCTGAGAGCAGTCTGGGAGTGCTTAGCTTCTAAGATTGAGTGTATTCATTATATTATAAATGAGGCTTAACACTTTTAATTAGGGCCAAATTTATCAAAAAGAAATCACAAGAGCTACCGATGAAGGTCATTATTCTGGAAGGTAAATGCAAGCACAAGGACTAAAGTTTACCCAGCAAATTTGAACCACCTATCTCCTCCAACTATAAGGGCAAAGAGAAACTGAAGAATATATTTTCGGAAAGTTGTGCAGTGAAATTCTGTGGAGGATTCCCACCATTCTGTTTACTAGTGCCACTGTAAACAACTGTGTAATTTGCCAGTGAAAAAGATAAATGAATGAATGATTTTTAAGTTCAAGCCTTACTTGTAAGGAACAATTGAATTGCCATAGTTCATGTTGGCAGCCCACCAAACTTGAGAGAAACTCAATGGACCAGCATAATCCCATATCACTGAAGTTAATCGCAGTTGAACCTAGAACAATTTTGACCATTCATTCATTAAAAAGAAGGAGACTAAAAACACTATAGATTATTTCTTCTGTCTGGGGCAAGGTGTGCTAAAGAAAAAAAAAAGTTATTTTTGATTTAAAAGCACAAGCCTGCCATCCGTTTTTCCCCTACATGAGAAAAAATGGTTCTGTAGAAAACTCTGATCTAGGCAGTCAAGATATGCTTGTCTTGAATTTGCTACATTACTTTCCCATGTGCAGTCCAAAGTCTAGTGTGCTGTAAATAAATTTTCATCACTTGATTTGAGGCCATGGTAGCTCTGCTTATTCCTGTACCCACTGTATTGCAGTGATAATTAAGAGTACTTAAGCTTAGTCTAGTGTAACAGCACAGTAATAGGGACAAGGCACCCAGAAACAAAAGAATGTGTGTTCTACCACTGCTTTGACTCAAGGCCTGGAACTGACAGATACTTTGCTTATCACCTCAGGAATAACAGTATCAATGGAGGATACCACACAAAAGGCTCCTGAAAAATTAAGGAAGTTCTCTCATGCTGTATACAATTACAGCATTCAGCCTCACGCATGGAAAACCTTTAAGTATATAAAGTTTCCCAGAACAGCTTTATTATTTTTATTACAGTAAACTTCAAAGATGGAGTTACAATTGAGAGAAATTAATTAGTAGTATTGTATGTACTAGGCTCACATTCCTCCTGATCTGGAGCACCATGGCAGCAATTCAGATGCTTCAATTGAGAAATTGTTTTCAAACCCAATTCTGTACTAGCTCCAATTTTCATAAGTCCACCATACTCTATAGCATCTCCTGAGGAGGTATTCACCTTGGGATCACGACAGTCATGGAAAAGACAGCTACTTAGCTGGGACTTAGGATCAGTAAGACAACCCCTTAACACTGACAGAATGTTATTTTCTTTAAAAGAAAAAACAAAAAAACCCAAAACAACAACAACAACAACAACAACAACAACAAAAACACAGTTCTGGTGTTTTACTGAAGTTAATGGACCAAAAAAAAAAAAAAAAAAAAATTGTCTTGAAAAAAAAATCTTTATTCCAGATATTTTTTTGGATCAACTGAAGACCAACCCTAAATGATCCATCCCAGATTTTACTCCATACTCCACAGCTTCTGGAACAGGACGTTTTTGGTGTTTTGTCAATTCCATGTAGATATCCGGCCAGGATGTATGTATTGAGTATGAACCTTCAACTTACTTTCTACAGCAAAGTACTTCGGTTGGGTTTTTTTTCCTGAAGTAATAAAATAAAAACCCATTACCTGGGCTGCAGCACAACTCACTGTTCTTTCAAAAGTCTGACATTTACAGTAGATGAACTCAGATTTATATACATTTCTCACTTTTACTAATACAACTAATCTCCAAATACACGTCAACCACAAATGATTTTAAATAGCTAATAGATCTTCAGAATCATTTTTATTTACACTTCTAAAATAGTCATCTAATGTCCTATTATATCTACAGTAAAAAAAAAATATATGTCCTGAATATAGTCTAAAAAATTAATTAAAATGAGAAAATATTTGGAACTCTTCTGATAAGTTTAGATGAAGGCTGTTTCAGCAGGAATAAGAAGTTGTACTCATACTGAAGAGTGGAAGAATAATTGAAGACTTGAAGAAAATTAGCTTTCATTACTCTAAAAAGTTATTTACTAATTGTTCGAGAAAATGCAAACTACTTCTTCCCATAGCAGATTTATACAGATACCTCATTACAAAGTTGGGAAACACTGTACTAATTCTCAGTGCTTTGCTGAAGTTCTGTTCTCACCAGATTTAGGCAGAGGAAAGACCATCACATGCCTTCAGTTTCATGGAAACATCCATAGATATCAGAAGACCAGCACAGTCACCAATAAACATCCCTGCAGTAGGAGCAGTTAGTACATCAAGAACATAGAAACTCTTCCACCCTCTGCCACTAGAACTGATTAAGAACTAGAATTCCAGTCCTACAGAAAAAATCCCATTGCGTATCTTTGTCCCATATCACAACATGCAACAAACTTCAGATTTTCTCAGAAAACAGTTGTGAAAGCAAGCAGAAAAGAGAAGCAGAGTATTATTTTCTATTTCGTTTTCCCTACTAAACTTTCAGACTTTCATGGGAAAAGCACTGAGGGCCTTTGACCCTCTTTTCTTCAAGGGCCCATGACCCAACTACATCCTTCCTCACGTGTCATGGCAGTTTGTGACTGCAAAGGAAAAACCAGCAAGCCCCACGCAGGTGAGCTCACTGGAAAGAAAGAGAAGAGCTCCTGATTGCAATGAAAAGCAGTTAGCACATAGGCAATTAATTACAAGCCCAAACTCCTTCAATCAGTACTCAGGTAGGCTCTCTTCCAGCACTACCTCTCTGTGTACACATTGTGTATGCCTATATCTAACTTCTACTGCCAGATTAGCTCAAACAACAGGGTATTAGAACTTGATTATGACCATAGCAAAGTGGAGGGAATGTCAAAAACTGGAAATATGTCACTTACTGTATTCTTGTCTCAAAACCTCGTGGCTTGCCACCGTGAAAGGAGGTGAGGGAGCTGGCAGCTAACTAAGTCTTCCATTGTGAAAGGACTGACAGGTCTAATCGTCATTTCTGCTTCAGAAATTTTTAAAATGCAGTATGTGAAAACATGCTGACCCTCGGGAAATAAGTGGCGTTGTTAAAAATAAATAGGTTCCAGCTTTTCAGGAAGAGCAGATTCACTACAGTGACGTAAAAACACCCAGCAGCTTGTCCCAGCCATTTCCCATGAGACACTGCTGATTTAGGAAGAAACAGCAGCTCATGCAGCTGCCTGGAAATTTAAATGCCAGGATGTTACTTCTTGAATCTCTTATTTTTAAACACTGCTCACCTTTGACACAGTGACTGTATTTGCACAATCCCTTTATATCCTCAAGCACCCTTTGGAGACTTTAAAATAAATTAACCTTAGTTAATTTATATCATCCCAATATGTCTTGAAATAAACTGAGATACTAGTGGTCTTAGGAATATCTTATTGTTGAAAAAGTTATTTCATAAATATTTCATAGTATTCATTTTACAGTTTTTAATTTTCTGCTGGAAGTCAGCAAGTCCCAAGAACATCTAAGACGTTCTGCCTGCATATGTGCCTGCAAAGGACCGGTATTGTGTGATGATGCATCGGTGCATAGGGATGCTGCATGCAGTCAGCTCGAACCAAGGCAGAGATGCATGAAGCAAGCGCTGAAACAAATTCATCTGTGAATGGAGTTACTGATTGGCAGCCACTTCTACTAGTTACAGCAGACTGCTTCTCTGATAGTACAGCTGCAGGTAGGACAGTGACAAATAGATTTCCCTCATCTCAAAGCATACATCTGCATCTTTAATTCATAGTGGGTCACTCGGGACCCAGGTGGAGACTAAAGGGGTGAAGCCTTGAGTCATTTTAGTTTACTGGAGGAACTATCTTCCTAACACTCCATGATCCATGTTTTCTCCTCATCGGGATTTAATTCCTTCACTGTTTCCTTCTGTATTTCCATTCACATGTTCCCCTCATTGTCCCCACCAAAAAAAGAATCCTGTTAAATCCTAACCAATATTTTCCATAACACAGAATATGGAAATTTGTGACTGTTTATAAGAGGAGCGTGGGGATTATGTTGCTGGACCAGATTCTTCATACGCTGTGACTTCAACACATCTTACCACCCCACTTTCAGTAAAACTGCAAGTCATTTACACTTTGACAGCAAAGTTACTGGTTGATTTGTTTTACTTCTGCTCAGAGAAAATGAATGACAAATGTTTGCATTTATTAACAAAATAAAGACTAACAGAAAATATAAAGCCATACAAATGTGTCCAGAAACTGAAGAACAGCATCTTCTCAATAAATTATCCTTATTGCTTAGATAAGGAGTCAGATAAGTAACCTCATGTATAATTTTGTCACCTTGCTATTCCTCCTGAACAGTATACATCATTTGCTAGAACATCTGTAGAAACCTATTCCACAGAGCAGGACTTTTCATGGAAAGTAGGCTCTCTTCAGAGAATTCCTGGTGGCAACATCTAGTAGGAGTAAGCCTCAACCACATAAACATGAAGGCATATCAAAATTGCACAACTTTGCCTATAACTTTTACAGAATGGCAGTTACACGCTCAGGCCATTACACGGGGAGTTTATTATACATATAGTGAATAGAAAAGAACAGTAATCAATAATCAAGATACCACGATTTTTACCCAGAGGACCTTCCCTTGGCCAATTCATCATCACCTAAAGTCTTCTCTTTTCATCTCTCTTCATCAGAAAAGATCCAGCCATCTATATCATAGGAAAATTGATATTGCCTGCAATGATTGCAAAGACTTGTGGTAGTAAAGAAAGAAAGCAAGAAGCCCTCAGGAGAAATCAGTGATAATGGGAAGGCCATCACTCCTGTTGTTGGATTCAGTATGGCCAAGACTGTTTTTGCTCTTTCAGTGCATAAAAGCTGTTTGCATAGTGAGATGAATGCAGCTCTGCACATTGCTAGAAGCAGAAAAGCAGGCTGTCAGAGCAAAGCAGTGCACAGCAGAAAAAAAATCAGAGAGGCAACACATCCCCATAACTGATCTTGTTAAGAAGCTGCTCTACAAGCAGCACAGTTAGAAAAGGCTGGATTCCTGCTGGTGTGCCGGAATCATTACTCGTCATCAAGTGTCATTCCTGGCATCAGCCCAGACTCCCATAGCATATCCCCAAAGGCAGTGGGTGCAAGAGGCAGCTCATGCTGTGACTGGTCACCTGCTGGCTGGCCATCACACAGGATGGATTCTGGGCTGTCCTTGCTCTTCTGCCAGCTCCTGATGTCCCCCTAATTGGTGGGAGCTTACTTGTCTTTGAAACTTTCTTCCAGTGTCAGAAGAAACTGTGCAGTGAGGCTAAAAGCCATCGAAGTGGGGATGGATAAACAGACAGTGAGCTCATTTATGTCCAGTTTCCTAAGCAATTCAGCTAAAAAGGAACATTTTATACACACATATTACATATATACATATAATGGTTGGGTAACTGGCAAAATTCTCAGTATCACAAGAAGTTTGGCCCTCTCTCAAGAAGCCAACAGCCTATTTGAAGTTAGCGGGTGTGTTTTTTCTCTAGTGATGACTTTAACAGCAGTCTTACTTTTACTAGCCACACTGGGCATTAGTCCATCTTACAGACTGAAGCTCTCAGTTCTCCAAGCAGTTCTGCAAACTGAATAAGATTACCCCCTGAACTGAACCAGAGATGTTGCATTCCTTCCTGACATGACCCTGTTGCTGGGGAAAAAAGGCCGATCTGAATCAGAACAATCTTCCTCGCAAAGACAACAAAATTGCTCACAGTTTGAAAGTGTCCCTTGTTCTGCCCCACTTCAGGTGGAGGCGTTCCAAGTCAACCGGGATGGCCATTAATTGGAGAATTCTACTCCAAGGGGCTTCTCTGGTACTAGATGCCAAAGAAAAAATGTTTTCCAGGCCTCCAACACAGCTGGAGCATTCAGCTTTGAGAAGTCTGGCTTCGATTCACAAAGGGCGTAAATGTCACAACATTCACTGCTGGGGCCCCTAGCCTTTCAGATAAATTATTGGCTCATCAAATCTCTAACTCAGAGGTAGGAGGCAAGTAAGTGGGTCTGGGATTTGTTGCTAAATTGTAACTGGAAAAGAATAGTTTGATGATGAATAATATACCATTTTTTTTTCCTCAATTTTGAGGTTTACTTTTCCTGATTACTTTAGATTAAATATATTCCCAACCCAACGCAAAAATGCTAAACTTCAAATAGAAAATTCAGTCCTTTCCAGAATTATTTCTTTCTTCTTCCCCCCACATTCAACATGAATTCATAGCTAATTCTGATTGGGTCAGTCTACAAGAACATAAAAAAAAATTCCTTCTGTCATAACAACAGGATGTTACCGGGCCAGATCCCTTACTTGCTCATCCTAAATGGTTACTCTGGAAATTACTGGTATTGGGAGTGTTTGGATGCCAAACCCGTATGGGCTGTTATCTGCCTCATCACACAAGCGAGAAATCAGGGTTCACTATCTGCTACAACAATTTCACTCTCCCTCACATCTCAAGTTAAATGAAGATGCCGAGTTAACGCAACTTTTTCAGCTCTAGACCAGCAGCTGTGACAAACTCCATTGGTTGCTGTATCACTGGTGTAGCATATGATCTTCCTGCAATTTTCATGTTCACCTTCCCTGCTCATGAAAGTGGGGTGTCACTTTTATAAAGCACCATGCTCAGTGGCGTAATCATTCTCCTAACCTCAGCTTATCTTCCAGCCTTAAGCTTACCTCTAAATGTAAAACAGCCTTCTGAACTTTGTCATTTTCTGTCCACATATCAGAGATGATGCACTGAACCAGGTACTTCAACAACAACAAAAAAATCTTAACAGAGTACTCATTAAAGAAAGTACATATGCAGTGGTTACATAAAACAGCAGTTTCATTTTAGCTACCCAGGCAAATTTAAAACTTCTAAGTTGCCTGCAATATTTTATCTTAAGGTTGCTCAGGAGATGCAAGATCCTCTCTGTTGTGTAGCAATTGCACTGTTATCCACCTCAGTTTACTTTCTGTGTTATATTGTCAATGAATCTGCCTCAGGAAGAAAGCGCCTGCTGTTTCTGTACTAAATTTTAGTATTTGCAAACAGACTGAATCCAGGCTCGGATGCTCAAGTCCTAAAAAGCACTTAGGTATTGGGGTAAAAAGCAATGGCTGGGTTTTGGGGGTACTGAGCTTTTATGCTTGCATAGAAAATATATAATCCAAAAAAGAAATCAGAGTATTCTTAATGTAAATCCACATTTTCCTTTGAATCTACTAGAAGAATCAAATAAACTCTGTCTCTTTTAAAAAGCATTACACAAAATCATATGTGAAGAGATACATCTACAATTAAAGAACAAGAATTGCTCCCTTACATCAGACCCCTTCACTTCAGAAGCAAAGCAAGAAAATTTTCAGTAAGATGTTACAAAGTAACTTAAGTGAATGATCCATTTATTTACTTATTTAGACTCCATTTAACTTTTGGCTCATATCCTGCTGCATGAATGCTTATATCCCGTACAAATCACTCCCAGCTTTCGAATGCTTATCTTTTTAAAACCCAAGAGGAGAAAGATGCATGTATATTTAAATTTATTTCAAGGTTGAGTTAGAAATGAACAATTTACATATAGTAAAGAATAAAAGCCTGTTAAATGTTACTGCAATGTTCAAAAATTAATGCATTTAGCTCTGTGTTTCTTGCATTCAGTTCTTGTAGGTAACCAAGATTATGAGATTATGGTCATCAGACGAACACATATGACAAAATGAATTCCAGCAGGATACTAAAGACTAATCATCCTAATTTTATAGTCCATACCAGTTTGCACTGAGTATAAAAAGGTGAAAAACAAAAAAGCAGGAAAATAAACTTGAAACTGTACTGTGTTTTTATAAGCTATGTTCTCCCATGAGCAAGAACAGTCCTTCTGATACTAGTGAATGATCCACTGATCTGACTTCACGCCACTTACAAGGAAAGCTTGGGTTTATCATAGAATCATAGAATTGCTCAGGTTTAAAAGACCTCAAGGATCATCAAGTCCAACCACAACCCAACCATCCTACCCTAACTCTAACAGCCCTCCGCTAAATCATGCCCCTGAGCACCACATTCAGATGGTTGTTAAACACATCCACCTCTCTGGGGAGCTCATTCCAGTGCTTAACAACCCTTTCTGTACAGACGTTTTTCCTGACATCCAATTTGAACCTCCACTGGTGCAACTTGAGGCCATTTACCCTCATCCTGTCACCCGTCACCAGTGAGAAGAGACCAGCCCTGTTCTGCTGCAATCACCTTTCAGGTACTGGAAGAGAACAATAAAGTCTCCCCTCAGCCTCCTTTTCCCCAGACTGAACATCCCAGTTCCTTCAGTCTCTCCTCATAGGAGATACTCTCCAAGCCCTTCCCAAGCCTTGTTTTCCCTTCTCTGGACCTGCTCCAGCACCACAATATCCTTTCTGTATTGAGGTGCCCAATACTGAACACAACATTCAAGGTAAATGCCATTTTGTAGTAAGTCAGTCTATCACTGGAAGTTCCTCACCTTCAGAGTGATAGCTGCCCTCATTCTCTTACTTAAGATCCCAGGCAGATTTGATACCTAGATGCACTTACTGCTGCAGTGCTGAACTTACGAATCAGCCCTGAAACGCAACAAGAATGAGAATCACAGACCACCATGAATTAGACAGTTTTCTTTAATATAAATGGAGGAGCCCTAAACTGTACCTCAAAAAGATGTGCTTTCAATATACACAACTTTATTCATCTTCTCTGAAAAATGTCAGCTATTACAAAAGACATCTAAGAGCAATTCTCAGGTATTTTTTAGTTGCAGATAAAAAGAGATTTGAGGTACAGAAACACTGAATTCAGCCTACCCTTCTGCCAAAGAGATCGTCGTTGTACAGTCATTAAATTATCGTTAATTACTGCAGAGTGGGAGAGCCAAGAAGGATATACTCCTCCTGGAGCATCTAGTGGGATCGAGTTCTCCCTGAAAGCACACAGAACTGCTGACTTGATTGCAGTCCTGCCTGGAAGTCTCAGTCCTGGACCAGGCACCCATCAGCTAGGTGCCCTTTCATCACATTGACAAAGGCTGATAACAGTTATGAACACTGACAACATTTAATCCACAAATGCTATACTCTGCTGTTTATAAAGACTGCACAGCACCTATTGCTATGACAAATAG
>JAOWBP010051169.1:0-16400 GCA_028571105.1 Tragopan temminckii | reverse complement strand
AGAGGAGAGGAGAGGAGAGGAGAGGAGAGGAGAGGAGAGGAGAGGAGAGGAGGAGGAGAGGAGAGGAGAGGAGGAGGAGGGGAAGGAAAGTAAAGGGAGGGGAGGGAAAGTAAAGGGAAGAGAAAAGGGAAGGAGAAAGGGAAGGAAAGGGAAAAGGAAAGGAAAAAGGACAGAAAGGATAGGAAAAAGGAAAGGAAATTTCAGTGAATGCTGATGGATATTTCTGGTGGATAACTCAGTTCATGACTGCAGTACTTGAAAGAGAGCTCAGTCTTTGTACAACTGCACGATGAACGGTTTGAAGCAATCCTGTTTCAAGCAGTGGAGTAGTGTTGGGGCACTATCATGGGCCAAGAGAACCCAGAGAGAGCAATTCAGAATTTCGGACTCCTACACTTCTTTCTCTCTTTGGCTATAAATTGTGCTTCCTTAGGATTATATTAGCACTTGCTGATGACCCTTCTTCAAGCGTTCATTGATTACTACTTTGAGTGTGACCTACTCATAGCTGGCTCCTTGGTGTGTTTGTCCAGACAATAGCTGTTGCCTCTGTCTCTGCAATGGATGGTTTTGAAACCAAAGGCATTTTAACCAAATCTTTCTCTGTTGCAAATGTATGGAGAGTATCTAGGTATGCAGATGTACTTTCTGTTTATAGGAAAATCCGATGTGAATATTTGATGAACTTGCTTGTCAAGGAAATTGGTTTTGCGTGAATCTTAATTTTAAGTGACTTAAAGGGATCTTAAATATCATCTCACTGATTGGTTTTGTATCACTCTTGCAGCTTTATTTCTAGTTATAGGTCCCTGGATAACAGCAAACAATTCATCTCCATCCCAGGAACATATGCTCCTCAAATAATACCTGTAGATTGTTTTTAAAGGCAGAGTAATTGTAATTTAACCAAGCAATACATATAGAGTTATTTTAGTCTTTCCTCATAAATCATTTATCTTTGCCATTTGATCAGTTAGATAGAAGTTCACTGAAGACCTGCTAATTTGAGAAAAACTTGCTGGTAAAGGGACACTCTGTGCTTCAAAGTTACCTCCAGATATCTTCTGAGCAGAAGCAGATTGGAAATAAGGGCACTCCCCCAAAGGAAGAACGCTTCTCCTAACTACTTTTTTGAAAAATTTGGTTGAAAAGCTCACAGCTACATTACAGCAAAAGAAAGTGAGGAGGAACTGTAAGAACACCAGCAAACTGGGGATTGTGATCTTCCAACGTTAGCCATTAGCACAGGTATTGTAGAGGTAAGCACTGTGAATTTCAGTTCTTGATCTCAGCTGAGTTGAATGAACAAGACTGTGCTTACATTTTCTTCTACTGATTAGCAAGAATGTAATCTTACTTTTGGAAAATATTTTCTCAAGATATACTGAAGAAAATTAAATGACTATTTATTCACTCAACTTTTTTAGATTTTGACAGGCTGTTCTTTATTCAGAGATCTCTTTAATGCAACATGACAACTCTCATCATGGTGAGGGCAGCTTGCTTTTAACAGCAGTACTGAGCTTCTCAGAAGAGAAAACTTCAGTACATAATTAGGGGAAATAGAATTCTTCGCTGTCATAGCAGTTCCAGAATGTTTCACACCTTCAGTTTAAATGAATACATGCCATTTATGTCATAGGGAATTTATCTTTCAGTGTGATCCCTCTGGATGTTTGCCAGCACAGAACTTGAGGGCTTAAAAAGTGAATCTTTTAGTGGTACATAATCCTGGCACCTGGTATCTTTAAAACCATTGCCTGTCACACCAGCACAAACAGATGTTCCTGTCTGTTTGGCAGTGCTGTTATAGCAGGTTAAACTGTCTGTATCTGTCTTTATAGGAAAGAAAAATCTTCATAATTTTTCTGATCATTATTTTTCCAAGAATCATTAATCTGCTTGACAGTTTATGTAATACAGAGCAATATGTGATCTCCTCTCCCTGGCCACCCATGTCTTATAATGCAGATAAATGTGCAGCACATCACTTATCTTAATTACCCTCACTGCTAGTAAGGAGAACAGACTTCACTCTCCCCCATTTTCTCTTTATATATATATGTATATATAGGTATATATAACAGGTGGGGTTGGGCTTTCTACAAATTGTTGTGTCAGACAGGGTTGTCAGTCGAGGTTCTTCCAAACTCCAGCTCAAATAATCATGTTGGCAAAATCCATTAATTTTCACCTCTGATTTATCCTGATTTATAACTTTTCTAACAACATTATTAACTACAGCCTTGGTGACCCAAGCAGGCAAACCTGTGCACTGTCCTATGACTGTCTTAATTATTACAGTTATCTACAGTGTCAACAGTAACCTTGCCCTCTTTCTGCCTCCGTTTTATTAGGTCCCCCATTCCTCTAATTACACCAGTAACACTTCTGTGCACTTGCTGCATTATTAATGAAGGGAAATGCATTGGTTGCTTTGAGAGCACCCTCACTGGGATCATGGCTTAAACACCTCCCTGTCTCTTCAACAAACAAGAGAATCAAACCTGTTCTGCTTAGTTCTAGATGCACAACTGTATTTTTGCAGTGTAACTGTTTAGGGATACACACTCATCTTCAAAGATTTAGTGCACCTAACATCACTCGGCTTCTCTAAAATTATGTTTTAAACCCAGATTCATAAGATGTGATAAAATAGTCATAGTACAGCTAAATAAATGGATGAATCAGAGCTGTTGTTGGCTACATCTCTGAGAACTCATGGAGGGAAAAAGGGATGAAGTGAGGTGAGGTGAGGTGAAGTTAAGTGGAATGAAAGGAAGATTGAAAATGGTGCTGATTTTTAAATAAGGAAATACTAAGAGAAAAGAAAATATACTAAGATCACTTTAACTTAAATTCCCAGGAGATTGTGTCATTAAACCAGATACCTGCAAACACCTAGAAAAAAAAGGACAAAATAAAGCCATTTTCTGTTTGTCAAGATCAATTTGTGCTGGATAAATCTAATTTTCCTCTACAAGCAAAAATACACAGATATCAGATATTCAAGACAGTTCAAGTCATGAGCTGTCTGTTGTTTATGAATCTTGACTCAAATTAGCTCAAATGATATTTTCACGTTCAAGTTATGTACATATCATCCAGATTAAATTATCACAGGCTGTTTCTTGAACCATGTCTAGAAAATAGTTGAGAGTAATCAAATGTAAGGCTGTCTAGCATGAAGTTTCACCTGTTTCTGGGTTTGTTTTGTATTTTTCCTAATGACTTACATTATGGAATAGAGCCTATGCTTGTTAAATTTGCAATAAATGTGAAAGCAGAGTGACTGCAAGCATGCTGGAGGACAGCAAAGTGGTTTTGACAAACTGACAAACAACGTAGAAATAACAGATGAAATTCGAAGGGGGGCAAGAGCCAAGTATTACACTTGCACAGGAATAATCCACTTAAATACAGAATAGAGAACAACTGGTTAGGAAAAACAACTTCAGAGGAGGGTCTGAGTTTATAGCAGATGGCAGCTGGACATGAATCAACAGTGCGACACTTGTGAAAAAAAGCAGCATACCCCTGGGTGATACAGAGAAGACAACAGTCTACAAAAAGTGAAAAAAATCCTTTCAAGCTGAGGCAGCTGCAAAGCTGAGCATGGTTTTGAGCAAAACATTTCAACTGAAGAAAATCCAGAGGAGAATGTCAGAAAGAATGAGACGACTATGAAACTCTACTAAGTCAGAAAGACTGAAAAAATTAAATTGTTTGGTCTAAAGAGAAGACAGGAGGCATCTGATAGCAAAGGATTGCTACAAAACAGAGAAGGAAATAATCTGTCTTTCATGATAATGACAGCCAGTACAAAAGATATGGGTCAAAATTGTATCAAGGAAAATTCAAAGAGGATTTAGAAGACATTTTTTCTCTCAGTAAAGACAATGAAGCACTGAGGTAGACTGCAAGAAGGAAGAGAAGATGTTGTTTAAGAATGAACTAAATAAGCGTATGTCAAGATCCATCTTTCTTAGAGCAGACAGTGGAATACATCTTTTCCATACCTCCCAAAAATACTTTTTAGTCCTACTTCTCTATTATTCTAAAAGCCTTACTATCTTATTGTATTCTTATATTTCTTTCCATTAGTCCACACACACACAAAGCAACAGGTTTTTTTCCATTATGTTATTACTGTTCTATTCTGAATTGACCATGATTCCAATTTTGTGTGATGAGCAAAAATTATCTCAATTTATTGGTACAAGGCTGTGTACAGCACAGTTAAAGTTTTACAGGATCAGTTGTAAGACCAAGCACTATCTATCATTCGGAGCCTATGAGTAGAACTAAACTGTTAGTAGAACTGAAAGAATAAAACTCTGATGCCATATGAACTGTATCTGAATGGACGTATTTATTTTCCACTTACGACCTAGACTAGTGGCAATGAGTCAGCTGACAGGGCTGGAGTCAGTGCCAAATAAAGATACAGCATCTGAGGTAGCGTGAAATAAACATCTCAGCTTCCATTATGATCGGCTGGGATCTATGGCACAGGTCAGTCACCTACAGGAATGCAGCTAGAGTCATTCAAGGTGCCATAGGGAAACAGAGCCTTTTGCATGGGGCTTGCAGATGAGCCACCAAAGCAAGAGGAAACCTGCACCATGACCAGCAGCTAAGTCTGCTTGGTGTGCTAGGGCATCTTAAAAATGATGAGGTGTCTGTATACGAGCTGAAAGGCTGCTGGTAAAATCTCTAGTGAGTGAAGGAAATGAGAGAGGGTAAAACACCTTCTGAGTACCAGTTCATTATCTGAAACACTGACTGCAGAATAAATTGTGTTCTAGAGACATTACTCTGCTGCTTGGAGAGTCAGCATGGTGAACTAGGTTAGACAGAAACAACTGGTTTTCCAGTAGCTGAAGATAAAAGAAAGATTATAAGGTAAGAAGTGTTAATTTGGTAGAGTTGGCCAGTGTTTTGAAAATGAAGATGGCAAACTATAACTTGATGTAAAAACCATGTCAATAGAAGGATTTAAATCTCCAGCCTTTGTGTTCGAGGACTTTGAACTGATCGAGTTTTACTATCTCTGAATTTGTACCATTAAAATTCATCCCAAGTCAGAGCAAAATGACTATGAAATAAAAGGAAGCCCAACACCACTGCTCCTGAATATTACAGAGGAGGAAACCGTAAAAGAACAAAGTTGATATAAAAAATGCAAAAGATTTCTGATTTTTAGTGTTTTCCTTTTCCCCAACCTTTCTTTTTTTTTTTTCCTAGATATTGATTAAAATATTTTTTTCATGTCCTGCAGAAAAGTTTTATGATATTAGCTAAATTCCATTAAATCATCCCTTAGGATGGGTTATTAATAATAGCATCAACTTCTGTAAAGTTATTAAAATGTCCGTTTCCCTGCATTCCAAATTTGCAGTTAACTGTCCTTCTTCTGAGCACTGGTAAACTATTTAACATTACATTTTCAGGATTTGATAGTTTTTTATCAGACAGATGCTGATTTATTCTTTCAGTGTCTCAGTGGTATTCAGTTAACTCTTACAACTCTACAGATGTGAATTAAAAAATCAATGCCTTACACAGTTGCATGGATGAACTAATATTTTTTAGTGAAACAAATTCTAGATGTAAATAGAATAAATTATATCAGTTCCAGGTTTCCTAATCATTTAAATATATATTCTGTTTTATGGTTTACAGGGTTAACTCCTGGAAGTTTTCAATGTCCTATAGACATGTATAAGTAAAAAAATTAACTACTAAATGTATTTCACTTTGTTTGCTAGAAATACCGAGACAGAAAAATCCCTACATTAAGCAAGTGTTTTAAAATCACATCTCCCATTTGTGCATGAATTTGTGATCTAGAATAATTGCAAATGCAGTTTTGCTCCTAGTGCAGATCACTGTTTTCAATATCAGTTTTCTATTCAATTGGTACAGTTGAGACAGAAAGACAGTGATGCCATCAGTTAATTATGCCCATAAACATATGGCTGCAATGGCTTTATAAAGGGCTAAGTATTGGTCTCCAAGGCAAATGGCAGAGCATATAGTTCAGCATGTGGAATGCAGACATGAGTAGCATTTAGATATCTCCTTTCAAGAAAAACGAAACCCCAAAGCCTACATGTTAGTGGTTTCATCACGTATCACTCATGTTAAATTCCCTTCTGAAGGCTCTCTCAGAGGGAAAAGACCATGCATTAATGGCATTACTTTTCTCTCTCCACATCACAAGGGGGTGGGCACATCTAAGCATATTATTGCTGGTGGTCCCTGGCCCTTGCTAACTCCCAAACCATTCCCGGCCTCTGGAAGATTCCTAGTGGGCCCTGGTCTAGAGGCTCCATGCTATACTGCATTGATTGAAAGACTTGGGATAGAGCTTGAGCCAAGGTCTTGTCACTGGCATGGACACTGCCCACCTACTGCACTCTTTACGCAATCATCTGTGGCACCAGTGCGGACCAGACATAGTTTCTGATTCCTTACCTGTGGGCTGCATCTACTTTGAACTAGACATTCACTGAAAAACACAAAATGGATTGGAATTCCTTATGTACAGCCATATGCCTTTGCATACCCTCTAGGACATTGACGGACTCCAGACACTACTGTAATGCCATTATTTCCCTTCACTTATCTGAAGAAAGCCCCCAGTTCAGCATGGGGCTCCTGTGAAACCCCAAAACTCATCAGTGCTTGCAGAAGACGGTTAGAATCCTGTTGCTGATCCTCTGTATCATCTTGCTATGTAGTGCCTGAGTTGGTGGCAGTTAGGAAAATATTTGAGGTCTTGCCTGAGATAAATTGTAGGAAAATAGTTATTTAACGATTCTGAAGCAGCAGGGGAGAATTTGCTGACAGGATTACTCTCTGGAGTCATGAAGTCACGACAGTGTTGTTTACTACAGCTAAAATTTTAAACAATGCCAAAATGTTTCTCACAAACCAAAGCATGTAGTCCTTCCTCAGTGTTTTCTGAAGACTCAGTTCAACGACAACAAGCTTAATTGTTTGGCAGATGAAGTTAAATTTAAAAATGTACTTGAATACTTCCTAAACAGGGTTAAGTCCTTAAACACAGGTCACGCTTCACAGCCCTGATATTACACACACACAAATTCATGACGCATATGTGCACGAACGAAAAAGCTTTTAACTTTTAGATGGTAAAAGGCAACTGGCATTGATGTAACCTATTAATGCAACCAATCTCTGTGAAAGTTGGGCACCTCAACAAAGGCACTCATGAACATGCTAGTGGTGATCAGTATCAGGGATGTAGGCTGCACCCAGACTGAACGACTGAGTGGTCCAGTAGCCTTCTGCCTGGGCCCATTATCCTGATAAACTACATCAAGGACTTCAGGTGATCTGTGGATCCTGCCCGGGCTGCACACTTGGTGGATCACAGATCTGAGACATGGAGTAAGGCCTGAGCATGATTCTCACGTCATATGGGCCAGAGAAAATGGGAAGACTTCCAGTGTGCAATCACAGCCCCAAGAACTCACCCATTTGGGTGAGCAGAAACTTGAGATACAAAAACAACTGCCCCCTGAATGTTCTTCCCTATCTACGATAACTACTGAAGAAGATTAGAAAATTCTTACCACACAGAAACTAGGTTTTAAATGACCACATCAGATTAAATTTATCAAATTTTAATCAAAGAGAAAACATACCACTACGCTAAGGCCATGTTCTCCCTATTATCACTATACAGACCTTGTCTGACATTCTTGGCGAATTTGTTATGAGCTCAAAGGAGTATGAGAAACAGAGAGTCAATCTGTTCTTCTCAATCGCTGTGAAACATTAATGCCATGGTTCCAATTTTCTTCTGGAAAAGCTCCGATTTTGCTCAGTTGCTTTCAGCAGAGTTATACCTAATTTACTTCAGTGCTTAACAGATGAAGTCCTATTTCTGAGCATATCCTAGTACATGTTCAGTACTACAGCCCCCACATTTTGCAATCTAGTCTTGTCTCTCATACTGTTGAACATCACTTTTCATCACTCAACTATTAATGATGCCCAGGGTCTCCTACTATTAATTTGTTTTCAAAATGGAAATAAATGAGTTCTAAATTGTCCTTTATTTGTATGCTTCCATTTTAGTCGAAGCTCATACACAAATGCTATTAAAGCTTACTATGCTATCGGTCCAGGCCGCACTACCTGTGAGTATTTACAAAGGAAAAGTACTTCAGTATGAAAAATGAATGTAATATACAGTAGGAATGATCTCAGAATCTCAATTAATTCATCTTCTCAAGGACTACATAGCAAAAATTGAATTTTATTTCCTTTTTATTGCCTTAGGTTAGCAGGTGCTATTCCAAGATGCCCTGGAACTGCTGTCAATAAGAAATGAAAAATCTATTTGTGTATCCATAGGGCTTACATAGGCAGCTGCACACATTAAGACAGAATTTTTTGCAAATAATATAGTCACACTGGCAAATCTATCTTTTAGTCTTCTTCATGATTTGAAATACCAGTCAACAGACAAAAATACAACACTGATAAACTGAATATATCTATCTGCATTCTCTTCATCCCTGACACTGCTATAATCCCAGTTCCCACTTCAGACAGACTGTTAATCAGGGTGACTCATGATCGTATTTGCAGAAATCACACAATTACTTAGGTATAGATTTATTCAAGGAGTGAACCCCTTATTAAAAATGCATAAGGCTCTAAAAATACAACAAACAACACTGGTAACAATTTTATGCATGATGTCAATTTGCTATGGCACAAAACAACCTTGTAAAGAAGATTCACTGCTGAGTGACTTTAGCTACCTTTTTACCACCAGGTTTCAAGTAGGCCTGGATGCAGTACCAACACATTTGACAAACTGCCAGAAGCTTTTCATTGTCATTCCTTGCTTGATGATGTTTAAAGATGACAGCAATAACTCTGAAATTCAGAGTGGGAATGTTTACATGGATCAATCTAAATTGCTCATGCAACATGTAAAGAGATACGAATCTATTCTTTTGAAATTTTTTTCAATACTGCTCGGAGTGAGAAGACTACATGATAGACAGTTGTTGCCATGCCAGTTCTCAGTGTTAAGTCTTCCAACTTTTCAGCTGTCCTTCTGAATCCCCGTATGACTTTTTAGGAAGTTGAAGTAAGAATTTTTCAGGCTCAATTTATCATGCAGTAGAGTGTGAGAAATCAGATCTTTCCTACAAATTTATAACTTAGCGACTAATAGATTTTTGCTTTCCAATGATCAGCTTATACTCAGGCAATATAGGAACATTAGTAAGTTATGACTTGAAAGCTGGACACAAAGATTCAAAGATGAGTTGATGGTTTCAGTTCAATTCTTTGTAGACTCTTGTTCTCAGCCAACTCCATCCAAACAAATACTAACAACTCAAAGATTAGACTGGACTAAAAAAATTATTTCATGCATGAAGCAAACAGAATACTAGTTCTATAGATTTGGCAGAATGAATGACTCAGGTTTCATGGTAGTCCTATGAAGATGTGGTCTTTGTTAATCTTATAAACAGCAGGGCTATACTTAAAGGCTATGAATCTAAAATATAAGTTTTCTTAATATTTTTAATGCTGACGTTATTCTTCTGACTTTTTGAATATGGGATTATCAAGAGATTCTCATGGTGATGCCAATAGTCAGCAATTTCCACAACCAACGATGTGTGCAATGGTCTGAACATGTATACTGTGTGTGACTGATATGTATAGCACTGCCTGCATTCTGAGGAGTGGCTTTACATTTGTTGTACAGTACACAGTGCTTGTACAGTGCATTATAGGATTCTGCCAAAAATCCCTTATATTAACTACCTCTTGTTTAACTAGAACTGCTAACTGTGTTATAATTAAGCATACATTAACTCTGATGGGATGTTTATTTCTTTACTTATTTTAATGGAGAAAAAATAAACCATGATATGTAACATACTGAATTTTGCCTCACGCTGTTTTAGTAAATGGTACTTAGGTCCAGGAAACTTGAGTTGTATCCCTGACTTCCCTGACAATTCTGTGATTTTAGAGAATATTTATTAATGTCACATTTTCATGACTGAAGTATGATCACAGATAACCAGTTTTCTAAGAAGAACTTAACCGTAAGTGGCAGTGGGTTCAACTGGCTGCAAGTGCTTCCAGTTGTAGATGATCAGCACACTGGAAAATAAGGTCTAAGTTGTTCTGCACTGAAAATGTGTGTGTATTCCTCCCACTGTCTCATTTGCTCTATGTGTACATATGAACACTTAAATTCCACAACAACTACATTCTGTGTTAAACATGTGATGGCTTAGATATTAGCATGAGTTAGAAATAAGAAACCTAAATTACCACATTGCAAACTGTCAGAAAATATCTTCAGGCATCCTGAGTCAAGACAGGTTTGGTCATTATATCCAGTGGATGCAAGCTTCATTTGGCTCCTGCTTGTGAACTGTTCTAGTCATCAGTAGAGAAGATTGCTCTTATGTTCGTGTGGAGTATCTTGTAAAGATATCTTTATATAGAGTCTTTTTTTAGTGCTGTAATATTCTGAATTTCCATCTACACAGATTATGCTGTCTGTGCAATGTGTGTTCAGAACCAGCAATAGAAGGTTTAACAGTGAGTGAACAGCAAACTTCAGTATTGAGCTGAAGCTTGGCACATCTTCATGCACCAAAACAGAGCCATAAATGTTACGTCACTGCCCCTTTTTAATGGAACAAGATTGCCCCAGAAATTCTCACTGTATCCCATTAGAAGTAAAATAGTAGGAAAAACAAAATGGACAAAGGGGAATTAGAAACACACAGGCAGCTGGACCTCACTTTTTACTGCCAAGCCCATTCCAATCCAGGGGCTTTAGAAGTGATGTTTGCCCATACCTAGTAACACAAAGAAGTTTATTTTGTCTCTGCATAAATCAGACCAAGATATAAAATTCTGAATGATTTTGAGAAATTGTGGAACATCCAATTAGCTCTGATGAGTGCTTGCAATGAGTTGCACTCCTATAGCTGGGGGACTGATGTAGGAGGTGTGCTCACCTTCCAGCCAAACTGTTCCATTGGAACACTCTTTCTTTGCTGGTCAGAGTAAATTACCAGGTGTGATTCAACACTAAACTTGGAATAATTACTGGGCCACTGCAAAAACCACGATCTGCTCAAGGATAATGAGTTAGCTGAAAGTTTATCAGAGGTTGCTATATAGAACATATTAATGCAATCTCTGTAACTCTCATCGTCCATTTTACTAATGACGTTACTTCGTTACTTTGCCACAGTAATACAGCTAGCCTAGGACAGTGAGAGCAGAAAATAAACAAGGCAGCTCTGTTCTGTGTGGGTTTGCATAAAGCACCAAGTTTTATGTCACCTATGGGCAGCAGGAGATCACCACATTCATTTTCAGTATTTCTCCAAATGTTTCAGAAAAAAGCTTTTTGGGCCTATTAGAGGACTCACCTCTGTGTTTTAGGTAGCTTCCCTGGTACCTCAATGGGAACGCTGTTCTGTTGGGTCCCAGCATTGCACAGAGCAGACAGCATTGTGTTATCTCCTGCTGCTGTTGTTTGTTGCAGAGGAGCAGTGCTGACAGGAGAGCAGAGCAGTTAGAAAACCCATTTGACTTTCATTTTTCTTATACAGGTTGTGGCATGGCTGGGTATCCTGAATCCTTTTCCAAATTGCATATAGTTCCAGTGACTATCACAAATGGACCAAAATGTAAAGGTCCATCTCTGAGGCCAAAACGTAGCCAAAGCAGCAATGTCTGTGACTGAGAAAGGTTCAGTGCGTGTGACTTGATGTGGGACACCATGGCCTGGAGGTTGGTTTGTCACTGGCTGTTGAAAACATGCATCTGCAAAGGTCACCAAGGGCACAAACAAGTTTTCAAAGAGAAGACAGGAGACCAAAACTCCTTTTCTCTGTTGAAAGTAAGGGTGCATTCCATCTTTATCTCTGGAGAGGATTCAATTTTCTCTCTGCACTCTTCAAGTGTAATTGCTGAGCACACGTGCATTCCTCTCGCAGCACTACATGGCCTTTCTGAGTGCAGTAGCAAAACTTCCTCCCTGGTAGCTCAGACTGAGGTTACAGAACCAGAGCACCAGCCTCACCATGTAAGAGTCCCAGGCATCACTTACAACTCTGCCTTTCCTGATTCCGCCAGTGTAGGTCAACCTCCATGCAGGCCCATCACCTGCTGACACACAGCAGATGCCTCTTACAAGGTGCTGCTGTGATGAGTCACAGCTATTAACATTTGCTTCCCTGCCCCATCTTTGGCCTTATGATGCTGTGCATTTTTTAACCTGTAATCATGCCAAAAGCCTGATGTCATTTCAGGGCAAAACAGTGGAAAAATGGGGTCAGAGTGAAAGCTTTTATTCCAGTATAAATATCTGAAATAACAGCAGGCGCTCCCAAGACTTGACAAAGCACTTCTCTTTGCGTGCTTGTTTCCTTTCCATTTTAATAAAAAGTGCTCTGTTCCCAAATTCCCCCTTCTGTCATGGAAGTGTTAGAATTGGATGAGATACATATTAACCTCTTGAAAGATTAGTGATCCTCTAACATAGATTTTAATAGCTCGTTAGTGTAAAAGGAAGGATTGCTGTACTGATGGGACATAAACGTGATTCATTTTCAAAAATAATACAACACTTTGCATTCTCTTACTAAATCCCTCTGGCTAAAAGGGCAAAGTGCAGCCATTAAAAAGCAGAAACCAGGAAAATACAGACAAGTGAATCTAACCTGAGTGATGTGCAGGAAAACACACATCACCAAAGGAGGTCAGACTGTTTTACAGGTGTAAATGGGTACCCTTCCATGGTCTTAGCTACAGCTATTCACATTATAGCAGCCAGGAATACAACTTGAAATGTTTGAATAGTTTGTTATACAGCTGTGAGAATAAATGTCAGCTGTCCTTGCACTGAGCTTTTGAAATATCCATGTTTTTTGTTATCTCTAGCTCACATTGTGACCCCAAAGAAGAAAACTTGCAAGTAATCAAAACAATCAGATCTAGCCTAAAAATGAAATGTTGGCAGTAAGTTTTAAATTGAGCTGCTTGCTCTGGCTGTTTCTACTGAGACCAGATTTCTCCCTGAGTACATCTGACTCAAAAGTGCCTTTGGCAGACATACAGACATAGCTGCTTTGAACATTGTGCCACAGCTAAGCACTGAT
Organism: Tragopan temminckii; assembly: GCA_028571105.1. Classification (NCBI taxonomy): domain Eukaryota; kingdom Metazoa; phylum Chordata; class Aves; order Galliformes; family Phasianidae; genus Tragopan; species Tragopan temminckii. The sequence continues at coordinate 3,201 of JAOWBP010051169.1, read as the reverse complement.
GAGCCACCACTGATGATCCAGTAAGAGATGATTGGCTTGGTATTGCTCTTTGTCTGAGTAAGCTAACTTGTCTTGCATTCTTCTGTCTTTCTAATATACTCTGCTGCTGACTCCAGAACATGCCTAGTAACATTTGCTCTGGCACTTTGGAAGAGGTGTTCATACATCTGGCAGCACCCGTGGTGTTTTGAAGCAGATGAGGAAATAGGCTCAGCTCTAAGTGCCTCTGTCATGAAAATGGGCTCATGTTATCACTGTGGCAGCAAGAGGCACTTGAGAATATTCCTGTCTTACAGGTATTCAGTCAGATCCTTGAGAGGAGTAATTCATTTCATTTTTGGCTAACGGATAGAAATGGCTGATTTAGGTTTTCACCTGCACTTGTGCCAGTGGCCTCAATTAAAGGCATGAGAATTCTCTTTCTATGTTTTTCCCAGTGAAGCTGTATATATGTACTTTTTATAGCTAAGTGAATACTTCTTTGTCCTGAGACTATTCAATGTTGAAAAGAATGTCCTTTAAAAAGTGATTTCTAATTGAACATACTGCCTTTTTACTCACTTAAGTTGTCTGTTTTTCTATTTCCTTTCCACTATTATCTCACTGCAAACTTAAAGTATCCTCTCTGTAGTTCTGTTTCATGTTTAGTTACAAACATTTAGGTATAAACAATCAGTTGGTGATAGGTAAAGAATTTTCATGAATCTTTAAAGACTAATCTAGTCAATGCATTGGAAGCAGTTTTGAAAAACAAAGTTTATTTAACTGATTCTAAATGTCTTCCTGAATTCCCAGCCAGCTTGAAATAATGTTCTTCATGTCCTGTTTGTTTCAGGAGGTGTTAATGAGAAGTTATGGCAGAAGTGACAGTTATTTAACTGCCCTTTAATACAAAGAAATGGACATCAATAGTCCTTAAAATATGGCATGCATATCTGTAGGACATGAGATCTGACCTAGTGCTATACTGGGAGGCCATCATGTGACCCACAGTGGTATTGGAATCATGGTGGTACTCCTCAGTCATGCCTCAGGTAGCTGCCTGAAATTGGTTGGAGTAAGCCCAAGTGCACGGTGATACATATGTCTGTTTCTCTCCTCCTCTCCCTTTTATAAGAAATACCGATAAGTCTTGCTCTTGTGCTCTGATATGGAGCAAAAGTGTATTTGAGCCAGTCCTGTGAGCAAAATGTGTGGAGAACTTGTTCCACAGGCAATACTAATCATAGGCAACGCCATTAGTCACTGAATACACGTTCTTGTTCATATCTGTTAAGCATTCTTTGCTTGAAAGACTTTAGTTTTCCTAATCACTTTTTTCTCACCTTTTTGCTATTCTCCCTTTTGCTATTTTTCCCTACATTTTTTTTCTTTAACTCTAAATGCATATGTCTTAAAGACTACAGATTGGTGTCTGAGGACAAGATGATGTTGATGGTTTGCAAGTGGAATTTTCACAGGCATTAACATAACAGTGATATTGTGCCTACATTTATTTCCCCAACAGTTTTTTTTCCCTGCAAAAAGAAAATTATGTAGATAAACAGAGCTTATAGTAGGTAGATGAAATTAATTTTTTCTCCAAGAAGTTCGGCTAAAAAAACATAGTTCTAAACAGAATGCTGGAGACTCTGATGCTGTGCAGTTAGCATGGGAGATGCTGACTGCCAAAAGTAATTAATACATTGCAGTGAATGCACCGGTTGTTGTCACTTGCTAGGAGGATCTTTTGTTAACCACCATTAAAAATACTGCAAGTTTTTTTCAATTTTAGAATGTGGTTAACTGACCTGACATTAAATTCCCCTTTACTTTTGCTCTGTACTGCAGAGATTAATTGTCCTGTGGGCAGAGATCAACAGAATATTGATCTACAAGTCAAATCTGTCTACCCAACTTTCACACGCCTTTTTGCTTACTGCATGGCAGAGTAAATTAAATCTATCTGCTACTGTATGCTTATATTTCAGTATAAATTTACCTTTTTATCTTAAACTCTTTATTTAGGATTTATAGCAAATTCTGCTCAATCAGTTACTTCTGTCTATTCGGATTCACCAGTTCCAAGATTCCTCATGTCAGGCAGTATCTGCTTCAGTAGGATCAGAATTATTTAGCAGCTTTGAAAATGCTTCTGTCATTTATTTTAGGAGTCAGCTGTCTTAGAAGGGCCAGAAAAGGCCGAAGTAGTTTGCATTTATTGGCAAACTATCATTTGTGTTAGTACTGACTTTTAATTTCACTGCAGAGAAGGAAGGAAAACATTATTTTGGAGAGTTTAGTCAATAGATGTTGTTCATAAAAGTTTTTCCTTATTTAGAAGAAACCAAATGTTAAAAGTAAAATCCATACACACACACACATAAAAACAAACAAACAAACAAACAAAAAAAAAACCCACACAGAAACATCTAATACTTTACTTTAAAGGACTGAAATACGTAAGTTGAAACAATGAAAGACTAAATATCACCAAAAATGCTTGAGGGAAAATGTTCATAACTGTGTTAAAGTATTTACATAATTAAAGCACTTGAAATGGATCGTTTCACTAGAACAGGAAAAAGGTGATGGCATACAATCCACCCAACAGTGAACATCTCAGGAAAAATACAAGATTCATCTGTAAGACAGAGAAGTAAAAGTCTCAAGTATGAATCCAGACAGATTCAGCTTGTGTGGGTTGTGCTTTGCCATTGAAGCTTGGGAAAGTGGCCCTGCCTCTGCTTACACAACAATTTGTGATTATCTCCATTGCAGGCTTTTGCCAATGACTAACAACATCAGGCCTAATCAATATGATTTTCAGATCCGTGCACTCATCTTCCTTTGCAATTACTGCAAGAATTGGGAAATGAAAGGGAGTGTGCTATTGAGAAACTTAAGTCTTTCAATTCAAATGAGAGGGAAGTTCAGGTTTGGTGACTAAATAAACACATCTTTCACATAGAAAGAGAAGAGGAAGCAAAGTGAAAGCAGTTTCTGCTGCACAGTGTATATACTGGGGAGTGGAAAAGAATGAAACAGCAGTATTCATTGATTTTAATCTGGCTTGCACTTCCATAAATAAGGAAGTTTATGTTTCAGAGTTTAAAACAATAGGGGGGTTCTGAAGGAGCTGACCGAGGTGGTTGCCGAGCCGCTCTCCATCGTATTTGAAAAGTCGTGGCTGTCAGGTGAGGTCCCGGATGACTGGAGGAA
>JAOWBP010051168.1:0-16404 GCA_028571105.1 Tragopan temminckii | reverse complement strand
GCACATAGAACAGGAGACAAGAATGAGTGGTAGCTGGAATAAAATCTTCAAGGTAGTGGTCAGTTCAGAAGAATAACAAGAGTTATCAGCTACCAGCTTGCAAGGACCACAAAACAAAACTGAAAAGCCATGTTTTAGCTGTTTGAACCTTATGACCAGCTTTATTTTTGGATAAAGCTTGTGAGGGAAAGCTATGAGATCATGAGCAAGCTTTAGTAGAATTTACACTTCTCACAAAGTCACAGTACTGAACATTTTGTTTGATTTCAAGAGCAAATGACAGTGTACCCATATCCTTTACCTCCTGTTTTGACACGTGTAGTGTAACTGGCTTTAGTCTTGATGTGTTGCATGAGTTTCCCAAGGTGTCCATTTCCAGAACCATGGTCCTCTCTCGCTTCCACAATTTTTCTCCTTACATTGTTATATATACTTTTCCAGTTGTGCTGCTCACATGGGTACTGTACACAGGAACATTGGGATATAATGTTATCTTGAAGAATGTGAGGACATAACTACCAGGAAGAACTCATTGTTTTCTTACCTGGCAAATTCATGCAGGCAATTTAATTTTCTCCTGTTTTCTATGCATACTTTTCCTTTTGGGATTAATTTTGTCCATAGTTTTCTTTGTTTCTAGGAGGTGAGCTTTAGTGTCTGTATGACTGACTTTTAGGCAAGGATTTGGAAGAGGATCTTGGAACGTACTGTGTATTTATTTTCATATGTGTTTGCTGCAGGAAACAAACAAAAATCAAGCCAAAATCTTATTGAATACATTCACATCAAAAATCAAACAACAACCAAACAAAAATCTCCAACCCCTTGTAATTTAATAGGCTGAAATTCTAACCTGAAGTTTCTGATGCCATACAGAAAGCTAAAATACCTTCTCAGTCCCTTACTTCATGCTTCCTTCCCACTCTTTGCCTTTCATATTCCGTTTACCATATTTAGGATTAACACTTCAAACTTTCTTCCTAAATATCAATTAAAGATTATAATTTTTCTAGCAGATTACTTTCTCACAGGTTTTAAAATCAGAAGTTTATTGGAAGAGCACTGGAAATCCAGATTAAAGAATATGTACCCGTCCAAATATCTAAGTTTGAAATTACATAAAATTGATATCTGGATTGAAAATGGTCACTTTAAAATAAAATAATAACTAAAAAAGAAAAAATAATCCAATTTCTTAGTCTGTTATTGAGAAAGTGCAGTTATTAACAAAACTATTTTTAATTACAGTCTGAAAATGACTTTTTCTTTGTGGAAAATTTAAACTAAATTTGGATTCTTTTCCACACAAAATTATCTGATGCATGCTTTGGTGTCCAAAGCTGAACGAGTTACATCTTCTTCATCTTTGAAGTGCAATATTTGGCATAATATGGAGGAAAGGCTCAGGACTTGTAAAAAAGACACAAATAATATTAACCAGTGTGTTGTAGATTTCAGGGCTATCTCTAAATACATCTCCCTGAATTTCCATCTCTTAGTAGCATAGCTTCATGGAAAGTTTTCTTGCCAGAGACAAAAATTCCATTCACATCTTTGAGAACTAAGATGTAGAAGAGAATTTCAGTTTTTATCATTGACGTGAGTTTCAGTCTATGTCCATATTAGCTTAATTATTAAAAAAAAAAAGAAAAAAAAAAGGAATAAGTATGCTTTATAATTAAAACTTTTTATTTTTATTTTCCCACTCCTTCTCCTCACTCCATGCCATTTGTTCTCCAACAAAGAGTTGCACAGTTAGTTCCAGGAAATAAAATAGAAAGGAATTAATACTTTAATATAGTAGATGTAAGACAGTATTTCTAGTGCACTGTGTTCTGTGTGGAAAAAAGTTTCATAAATTCTTTCACGTGGAATGGCTAACTCTTAACTTCCATCCATGATTTAATCAAAGAGAATGGTACCAAATGTGAAATTAGTACAAGGGCTTGAAGGCAATTGCAGTAAAATGTAGCAGTGAATATCCCTGATAGATCTTCCTCTCTTTTGTCCTGGTAGAAGTCAGGAGCAAATCCTTGCTGTTGAGTGTACTCATGCTGGAGTAAAGCTGGTATAAATAAGAGTGGACTCCTGCCATCTAAGCTGAAGTGATTTCAGGCTTGGCACTAAATTCTGGTAAACATGTTACAGTGCAGCTATACATTAAATAGCTGATTTAGAACAAAAACAAGCCACCAATGCCTACCTTTTTCTTCAGACTAATAGGTGGCTAAAACACAGTATTTCTGAAATAAATGACAGGGAGTGTTAGGTTTTGAAACATGCTTCTTCCGTTGCCTATAATAACAGTAGAAAATGAAGGAAAATTGCCTTAGATTCATGGGGGGAAAAAGGTGCTTTTATGTAAATTGGACATCTGATTCTTGTATGTAGGGAGCTTAGGACAGCTGTGCTGAGATCCATAAAGATGTTTAGATACCCAGCTCCTGCTACAGAACAAACGAAATCTTAACTGGGGAAAGGCTGGGGAAAGGAGGCTACAGAAATGTTTTAAAGCTGAGTATCCACAGCCTGAGCCATAGTCTGATTCACGTGAAGACACAACATACAACTCAAGGAACAAGGATAAAAGTATTTGGTCTATGCCTTTCAGGTAGAATCCCACAAATGCCAGAAAATTTTGTGAAGACAAATTTCCTTTCTTAAGAGGAACATACCACAAGTACAAACAAAGCATTCAATATCTGAAATTACATTTTATTTGAAAATAAAGGAAAACAAGACACATCTAAAACAAACAAACAAACACAACCACAACCACAACAACAACGACAACAAAATCACATTTCCCTTTTGTAAAAAAAAAGTGAAAGAATCATAAACAAAGATCTCCTTCCTGCCACACGTCTTTTGGGCATTGATTCTTTTTTAAGTGCCGATCTTAAAACAAGATTTCCAAGAACTTCTTGAGCTTCAACAAGCACTAGGTGGTCTCCTATGAAAAGAGTTTCTTCATATTACAGCCATACTGCACTGGGAAGATATAACATATCCTCCAAACAGAATTTTAATTATAATATTGAAACTAGTTAGCTTCATCTATTATCAGCATCTCAACTCTAATATCAGTAGCTAAATTCATACAGAATATGTCTTTAGACATCTCCCATATCTCCCAGCATCACATAAGCTATTGGTACAGGCAGTCTTTCAATAGTTAGAACTTGTATTGCTGTCCAGTTATAAATCCAGGTCTTCCAGTTCCTGAAGAATGCTTCAACTACTGGACTATTTTGCAAAAGACAGAAATATCTCTAAGCACTGCATAAGAGGATATAATCATGCTAGTGACGGTGATGATGTCTGTGTTGGTTTCAGCCTGACTAATGATTTTTGCAAAGACCGTAGCACCTACTCAGTTTGCTGTGGCTCATACTTTCACAACAGCAAGAAGGAAATCATATTTATGAGAATCATAGAATACCACATGATAATAGAGCTCTCAAAGTATAACAATTGCAGAAGCAGTATCTCTTAGAAAGACAGTATTCCTAGAAATCTGATCCCTCAACTTACCTGTGCCTTTAGCATTTTAATGATGAAAAGGGGAGCTGCATTAGCTGAATTTGTATACAGATATTCATATTCACATATTCAAATTCACAAGTATTTATAACTGGAATTTTTAGTATGAAGGGAGAGAGAAATCTGGTACAAGTGGCTGAATCTGATCTTATCTCTTTTTCTCTCACAGCTGCTGGAAGCATTTGTAATGCAAAAGCCACAGGGTTAAGCAGGTTGATATACTTGGGATTCAGCATTTCATTTAAAGCCTGCTCCCAGAACTGCTGTAATGATATGGGTGAATGTTGATTTCTATTAAATGTGCTGCAAATATGTACAGCATGTTCTGTCCCTGGGAAGATGCCACTATGAAGAGATATCACAGCTGAATTGCCAGAGAATTCAAGTGTGATGGGGAGAGGGAGGAGGAAGGAAGGAAGGCACAAAGAACAAAATGTCCCCACAGCCACCTACGAGGACACACTCCTAGTGAGATATGAATCAACAACAATCAAGGAAGACCTGATGCCTAGAGGGAATTATGTAAGGACTGGAGATAAGTGGAGTCGCTAGCACCTTCATGTACTTCTTTGGCATCTAACCACATAATGTAACATAAGAATAGATATCCTCCTCTACTCTATGGAGAAAAACAAGCAGCTGTTGAAAGTGATAACTTTAATAAGGAGCCTAACGCAGATAGGAGTCTCGTGTAAATGCTCTTAAGGTGGGTTGGATGGAAGCACTAAGCTCAAATTTGCTGTTTTCCTGCATTGTGCACAACTTTTTACCAGCCACTCTCATAGATCTCGGTCTGCTTGGGAATGTGCAGCAACTTCCCCATTACAGTACTCTGTAGAGTAGATGGGGTAGATGCTAAAAGAATAACAATAAGGCATCATTACCATAACAAGACATTGTAAGAATAATCATAAACCAATGAACTGTAAGATCTTCATTAAAACAGTATGTCTCTACATTTCTATTGATTTTGATAAAATAGATCCTTCTGTAGAGTTCTGAGACGCAACTGCAACAAGAATCAGCAAGTTTGACTGCTGTCACCTGCTCAGAGATGTCAGTGAGGATCAAACTGTTCTCACACACCTCACAAGTTCTTATGTTCAGCTATGTCTCTGTGGCTTATGAGCACAACCTGCTGCAGAATCTTTCTCCCTGCACTGGAGAGGTCTAGAGTGACTTAACTGTTGTGGTTAAGTGTGTAACAGTGATCACAACTAATAAATCACAGTTGTTGGCGTACATCTCTGAGAAATGAACCATGATTTTGATACTCAGCTACTAATTTTGAAGCCACTACAGGACTAAAGAGATATTAGGCTGTGCATGATTTGAGTACCAGTATTATAGAAGCATAAGCTGAAAAACTTTCTGTTTCTGTTGCAAAGTCACTTAGGTTTTGTGTTATTTAACGTTCTCTTCAAGAAACTTCAAGCAACTGCCTCTAGGTGTTAAATATACCTATAATGTGATTCCTTTTTTTTTTTTTTCTTTTTTTCTTCCTAGAAACAGCTTCCTGTATTCTTCTGAAATTGTTTCTGAATGGGAGCAGAGTAGGCAGAAATAGGATGGCAGAGGAACGTAAATTATTGCAGCCTTCCAGTCATTGAAGGGAGCATGTAAGCAGATGGGAGACCAACTTTTAACATGGTCTAATAGTGACAGGACAAGGGGGATGCTTTGAACTCATAGAGGGGAGATTTAGGTTAGATGTCACTGGAAATTTTTCACCAAGAGGGTGATGAGGCACTGGCTGCGCAGAGAAGTTGTGGATGCTCCATCTCTGGAATCATTTGAAGCCAGACTGAACAGGACCTTGGGCTGGTGGATGGCAACCACCATGGCAGGGTGGGTGGAACTGGATGATCTTAGATAATTATTCTGTGATTCTATTATTTTATCTTTAAGGTCTTTAGAACAGAGCCAAGGATCAGAAAGGACACTGATGGAAAAGTCAAACAAAAATTTCCAAATGTATCACTTAGCATGAACTGTTCTGTCATGTTATAATTGATGTGATGAATTTATTTACGTAGACCTGACACTGGTTGATCTTCATGCACTTGAAATGATATACCTCACAAACAGTATTCCCTGTGATCAACCAAATTCTTGCCAATGTGCAGAAAGACTACATACAAATCAAGAGTGGGATGAAATCCTTAAACATTAGAGAAGACATAATTTAAATTCTCTGATCCTTTACTCTCAGCAACCTTTTTAAAATTTTGCTTTGATTCCAACACTTCAAAAATGTTAAATGTAAGATAATCTTCAGTATTTTGTTTAGTTCTGTCCAAGAACTCATAAAAGAATGGCAAGATAATCTGTGATTTTTCATTATTATAATTAATATTATTTTAATAAACCTTCACTTTGTCAAAGTACAAATGAGCATTTTGGTAGTTTTCTTACTGTGGATTTGATGGTGTATGTGGTAGAAGTCAGACAAGTTCAGCTTCCAATTATCCCTAGTATTTAATTTTATTCAAAACCAAATCTGAAGAAGACAACCAAAACCATCTAAAATGAGAAAAGATTTGTTGAAGACATTAGGCTAAAAACGCCAAGATTTATAGAGATCATGCAGTGCAAGCATTCATTTTCTGATCGCTGCTGTAATTTCTGTATATGATGGGTCAAAATGTAACCTTTTTCAATTTCCTGAGATCAGACTGCTACCTTTAAACAAAGAGCAATTTTTTCCCACATTATGTGCTGCTTGAGTGTTCCTGGATCAACAACAAAGTTTGCCTGAAAGAGAGAGTCCAAAGCAACTTAGAAGATTGGACACTCATTCTATTTTAGTGTATAATTATATCATCAACTTTTCACCATGCTTTCAGAAATCCGCAGTAAATATCCCCCTACACCATCCACCCTCAATTTCTTGCAGTTTGCTACAATCTGGTGTGTAAAGCTTACAAAAGTTGTGGAACAGCCTATTTTGAGAGAACTTGCAAGCAGGAACACATTAATGGGTATCAGGTGCAGCTATGAATTTAATGAATGGTTTGTTGGAAATCACATTTAATAGCAACATCCGTCTGCAGATGAGCTCTGCAATGTCCTTATTTCAAATCCAGGCAGATGGTGGATTTGCAACACACTTACTGTTTTCTGGTTCATGCAGCATTGCTTGCTTGTAAATACATTCACAATCATGCTTGGAAAGATTTGGAGCTTGTCTGTCCACTCTTTTATTTTTGCCACTTCCTCTTCAAAGTAATAAGCTTATCAAGAAAGCAACAAGGTTCATTAAACTAGTTTAGTATTTTGTCCTGTTCCGAAGAAAAAAGCAAACTAACTCACGAAACCAATAAACAACTTCTTTTGTCTTTTTATCTTACAGGTTTCACCTGAAGAATGGAAGGGAAATTTTTTTATTTTTTTTTAAACTGTCAAACTGACATTACTTTTTGATATTATTTTAAGTAAATTTGAAGGTTCATATTTAAGAAAGAAAAAGTGAATTTCTACCATGGGAGATCGTATCTTACAGTCCTTTGGGAGCATTGAATTATTTTTTAATGCAGATATTTCAATATATCAGAATTTATTTCCATTTTCAGCCATTTACAATCCAAATATCTCCTTACCATATAAGTATATACCTATATACAGCTATGTGCTGGCAGAGAAAGAGGTGAAAACACTTCACCAAAAAAATGTTTCTATTGTACACAAATGGATAGCCCAGACTACCAAATACTGGAGAGGTTGCTATTGAAGAAGGAGATTCCATAACCTCTCTGGGCAATCTGTACCAGTTCTCTATCACCCACACAGCACAGAATTGATTCCGAATGTTCAGGCAGAGCCTTCTGTGTTCCAGTTTGTGCCCGCTGCCTCTTATTCTGGCACTGGGCACATCTGAACTGGGCTGGGCTTCATATGTCCACATCCTGCCTTCAGTTGTTTATGGACCGAGATTCTCCTGGGCCTTCTCCTCACCAGGCTGAACAGCCCCAGCTCTCAGCCTTTCCTCACAGGAGACATGTTCCAATTGCTTGGTGACCCTTCATCCCAGTCCTCAGCTATCTCCTGTATGTCCACATCTGTCTTGTACTAGTGAGCCAGAACAGGATGCAAGACTTCAGTTGTGGCCTCACCAATGCTGGGTACAGAGGATCACCTCCCTTGACCTGCTGGAAACGCTTTCCCTAATGAAGACAAGAATAACATTTACCTTCTTAGCAGCATGTCCATACTGCTGACTTGTGGTCAACTTGATGTCCACCAGGACCCTCTGGTTCTTTTCTGCAAAGCTGCTTTCTGACTGTTTTTCCATTTTTGTTAATGATATCCAGAATCTAAATGACTTCTTTAAGTTGTCATTCAGTAACTGTACTCAGTTTAGTAACCAGTTTAACCTCCTACATAAAGCTGTCCTCTCTTTTGCTCTAGAGAGGAGAAAATTTAGACCAGGCTTTTGAAAGACTGTTACTGAACTGATGAAGCAAGATTTCATAGAGAGAGAGATAGAAAAAAAAAAATAGTAGCAGTGAAAATGTTCATTGATGAGGTTATATAAATTTATTTACAGAATATTAAATAACTTTCTATAAAATTCAGTTTCAGGTAGAAAAAAATGTTCTTTTTTTCCAATCTCACTTCTATGATTTTAACATAGCTTCACTGACTTCACAATTATACCCAGTAGACAGATAACATAAATATATAGCACTGTTGAACTCAACGGGCCTCTGATGACTCACGCCAGTTGAAGCTGCAGTTCAGCTTGTTGCTTGCAGAAATTTCCAAACTTGGAAAATCTTTCTCACATTTCCAGCAAAGTCAAAATAGGTCTTTGTGAAATAACTGCAGCAAACGGCAAATGATGTATGAAATGAAATATCTCATCCATCCCATACAAGAAGAATGCGCAGGGGAAGCTTTGTCACTTTCACCACGCAGTTTCAAATGAGTCTCTGATGCAGAACCATCATTTTCTTAGAGTAATGGGAGGAAGGGGGTGATGCTGTCATTCTTATCACATGTCAAATATGGCACTTCCATATAGAGAGATTCAGATGTTATCCTTTCCTCATTTTATGAAATAAATGCTGTCATATTTTCTCCAGCAAATTCTGCTGAGGTTAGTGGCAGCTGATCCTGTGGTGCTGAGGGTATACCAATCTCTCTCTAAATATATTTAGTTATATGAAATTGTTATGTATTATAGATCTGTTCTCAGCGCATATCACAAAATCATAGAAACATAGAATGGTTTGGGTTGGAAGAGACTTTTAAGATCATCTAGTTCCAACCCCCTGCTGTAGGCAGGGACACCTCCCTCTAGACCAGGTTACTCAAAGCCCCATCCATCCTGGCCTTGAGTGCTTCCATGGAAGGGACATCCATAACCTCGCTGGGCAGCTTGTTCCAGTGTCTCACCACCTTCACAGTAAAGAATTTCTTTCTGATATCTAGTCTAAATCTACCCTCTTCCAGTTTAAAACCATTTCCCCTTGTCTTGTCACTATATGCCCTTATAAAAAGTCCCTCCCCAGCTTTCCTGTAGGTCCCCTTCAGATACTGGAAGGCTGCTATAAGGTCCTCCCAGAGCTTTCTCTTCTCCAGGATGAAAAGTCCCAGCTCTCTCAGCCAGCCCTCATAGGGGAGGTGCTCCAGTCCTCTGATCATCTTTGTGGCTCTCCTCTGGACCTGCTCCAACAGCTCCATGTCCTTCTTGTGTTGGGGGCTCCAGAATTGGAGGCAGTACTCCAGAGTAGAGGGGCAGAATCAGCTTCCTTGAACTGCTGGTCACACTTCTGTTGACTCAATCCAGGATATGGTTGGCCTTCTGAGCTGTAAGCGCATATGTTGAATCTTTCATCAATTGACACTTCCAAATCCTTCTCTTCGTGGCTGTTCTCAAGACATTCTCCGCCCAACCTGTATCTGTGCTTGAGATTGCCCTGACCCAAGTGCAGGACCTTGCACTTGGCATTGTTGAACTCCGTGAAGTTGGCATAGGTCCACCTCTCAAGCCTATCCAGGTCTGTCTGGATAGCATCTTTGCGCTCCAAGCATGTCAACTGCACCACTCAGCTTCGTGTCATCTGCAAAGTTTCTGAGGGTGCACTCCATCCCATAGTCCATGTCTCCTACAAAGATGCCAGATAACACTCGTCCCAGTATGTGAGGAATGCCACTCATCTCCCATTTTCACTTGGACATTGAGCTGTTGACCATATTCTGACAAAGCAAATATCCAGCCAATTTCTTATCCAGTGAGCGGTCCATCCATCAAATTCATTTTTCTCCAACTTGGAAACTAGGATGTCATGCAGCACAGTGTCAAATGCTTTGCACAGGTCCAGGTAGATGATATCAGTTACTCTTCCTTTATCCACTGATGCTGTAACTCCATCATAGAAGGCCACCAAGTTTGTCAGGAATGATTTGCCATGTTGGTTACCACCAATCACCTTGTCTTTATTTTCCATGTGCCTTAGTAGAGCCTTCAGGAGGATCTACTCCATGATCTTGCCAGGCACAAAGGTGAGACTGGCCTGCAGTTCTCAGGATCTTCTTTTTTTCCCTCCTTGAAAATAGTCGTTATGTTTCTCCTTTTCTGGTCAGTGGGAACTTCACCAGTCTGCAATACACAGACCCTTAAGATTTTCATCAATGAACTTGCATATCCAATGTGCTGACATACAAATGTATTTTCTCAGGTGATAAAAATAGTACTGATTTACCAGTTTGATGTGGTGCCTGAGCTAATATTGTGTGCAAGATACTGCCCATTCAGCTCAAACTCTGCACCATGCTACACTTACATCCTTCAAGAAGTCTTCATTTCTCCTGCATTCCTTTATTTTTAGGTTAGAAAACTGATTCATGTGACTTAGAATCATAAGGTTGGAAACGACCTGCAAGAACATCTAGTCCAGCCGTCCTCCCATTACCATTACTACCACAAGCCACTAAATCATATCTCGTAGCTCCTCATCCAGACGCCTCTTGAACACTGCCAGGGATGGTGACTCCACCACCTCCCTGGGCAGGCCATTCCAGTGTCTGATCACTCTCTGAGGGAAAAAGTTCTTCCTCACGTCTAACCTAAACCTCCTCTGGTACAACTTGTGGCCATTTCCTTGAGTCCTGTTAGTTGCCTGGGAGAAGAAGTCAAACCCCTCCTCATCACAACCACCCTTCAGGAAGTTGTAGAGTGCAATGAGGTCTCCTCTGAGCCTCCTCTTCTCCAAACTAAACAATCCCAGCTACCTCAGCTGCTCCTCGTAAGACCTGTGCTCCAGACCCCTTACCAGTTTCATTGCCCTTCTCTGGACACGTTCTAGGGCCTCAATGTCTTTCTTGTAGTCAGGGGCCCAAAAATGAACACAGTAATCAAGATGCGGTCTTTACCAGATGGGTAAATAGTTTTGCAGTATGCTCATGGTTTTGAAAACCAGAATCTGCAGATACTTTACATTTTTATTGACATCTCTGCTATGACAACAGTGTCAGACCCACACAGGATATAACATTAAACACGATGGTTCAGCCATTCTCTGCCTAAATCTCAGTCAGTTTTTCTCCCTGTAATGTTACAGATGGGTACGCATTAGATGATCTGTGTGGGGACCAGTTTCCAACAGCACTCAAACAGTCATCAGAGCAGTTCATAACTAGAGTATGAGAGTTTAAGCATCTTTGCAATTCAAACTGTTTTGATACATTACATCTCTAAATTCTTAGCAACTTCTATTATTCGTTTGTGAAGGTTTGTTCAGCAGAGATGTGGTAGGAAATTCAGCCATCAGGCTTGGGCTGCTTCTGATTTCCAGTGTGCTCTTTCTGAAGCTTTGTCAGAAACTATTTGCTTGTCTCTGAAAGCAGAGTGATCTGATGACTCTTGGCAGCCACATCTTTCCCCCCTCTCCCCCCGTATTTTGTTTTCTTTTCTTCCAAGAATGCCAAGAAAATGTTCTTTCTTTTAGAAAATAGTCTTCTCCCTGCAGAATTCACATTAAGATTTTCTCAGAGGGCTTGGCTGTCACCTTCTGTAGGTTAAAAAGCTGGGATGTCTTCCCTTACTCCCCCAGAGTTTGAAGTACCTCGCACTGAGTTTCCTTGAACAGGTTTTGAACTAGTTCTATCTATGTGCAGTAAACATCGTGCCAAAGAGGAGAATCTGGGAACCTGAACACAGTATTTGCATTTTAGTAGGAAGGAATCAACGTGTAGAATTATTGGATTTTCTCAGTCTCTTTACTCCTTAGGACAGATATTACTGTGATTTCTGTGCAGTGTAGACAAATCCAAGTTAAGGTGTCTTAGCAAACTAGCTTCCCTAGTAAACATTGAACTGATGCATTCTCAAATATCATGCTTGTAAACAGGAGGGAAATCAACTTTTTTGTGGGTGGATAGTGATAGGACATAGGGGAATAGTTTTAAACTAAAAGAGCAGAGATTGAGATTAGATGTTAGTGGGAAATTTTTTACTGAGAGGATGGTCAAGCACTGGAGCAAGCTGCTCAGGGAGATTGTGAATGCCTCCTCTCTGGAAGTCTTCAAGGCCAGGTTGGATAGGGCCCTAGGCAGCCTGATATGATGGGTGGCAGCCAGTCCATGACAGGAGCTTTGGAACTAGATAATCTCTGAGGTCCCTTTCAACCCAAGGGTTCTGTTCATAATGTAGTACTACCTCAAATACCCATCCAAGAAGATAGCAAGCATCAGAAAATCAGGACAAGATTACTTCTCATAGCAAGTATAATAAATTAATGCATAATCCCTACCATGCAGTCACAGAAAAAGGAGAAAGAGCACCTTTAAAGCACGTTTTATTACAACCCATGGAAAATGGCAGGAGAAACAGTGGAGTAAAGAAAAACAGAGGAAGAATCTGTGTTAAATTACAGTTTTTCTAAGAAATAGCCCCTGCAGTTCACCAAGAGGATTGATGATTGATCATTGATGATACTATGGCACAACTTCGATAGTTAGAGCTATCAAAAATTAAAATAAACAAGCAAACAAAAAGTTATATTGAGTATTAAACAAAAGAAAACAAAAGAAGAGACTTTAGAATATTAAAGTGAATTCCAAAGAGAAATGAGGGAAAACCCAAAGCATACATAGCTTTTTATTTCTTTTTTTGTTGTTTTGTTTTGTTGTTTTTATTTTGCTTGTTTGGTTTGTTTTGTTTTTGGCTAGAGCAATAGAAAGTATACTTTGGAAAACAGATCTCCTTTGTCAGGGGAAATAGCTGCATTTCCTACTATATCTCAGGTTTCAATGTATATGTGGGATAAGTCAATAGGGGAAAGCAATCGGCTCCAGTGCTCTATAGCACAGTTGTGTGCAGAGTAGATGTGACTCTGTTACTGGGGATTAAAGAATTCATTCTTTTTTTCTTTTTTTTCTTTCCTCTAGATGATGAAAGAATTCTGGGTGACAACAAGTCACATGGAGAAAAAAAAATAGAGAGAAATGTATATAGAAATATAGCTATTCTCCTTTTGTTAACTGATGTTCCCAATCCCACCTTGAAGCATCAGTTTTTTGTGAGCATAGCTAGGGCGATATCTGTGCAATTACTTCAGGACGTATGCTCTCTTTTTCTAAGTAGTAGAGTAGATTCATGCTTCTTTGCAACTTCACTGTGAACTTTAATCTTTGTGCTCATATATGTCTGGTTAAATACCTTCAAGGCTTTTCTTTTCTGTTACTTAAGAATGTATTCCTATTAAATCTGGCATTTCACTCTTGTTTCAGAGAGATTGAATGCAGAATCTCTTATATATAGAGCTTGAACCTTTGATATTTACATCCAAGTGTGTTCAAGTAATGTTACTGTATAGTTATAGAAATATCCTACACAGCAACCACCTTATAAGAAAAATCCAAAGGTTTGGATTAGAGTCTTTTGTTCTCTGAATAGGTGTATTGCTTTTTATAACACCTCTACACTGTTGACAACCATATTTCATTTCAGATATTTTGGGATAATTCAGGGAAGCTGTTCCGTTTTGACAATAAAATAATATTTTATTTGCTTCTCCATAGATCTCTTTTATTTCCACACTTGTCCAAAGAGAAATAAACAAAATAATATAAGTCCAGTCACATGAACTTCAACTGAATGGAAATTTTGAAAGGAAAGTAACAGATTATCAATTAGCAATGATATTAAAAAATAATAATAATCAGAAAATATAAATACAGTGCATCATCCAGGCAGTCCACACTGATGCATAAATGAAATATTAATAGTTCATATGTTTTTCATTGCAGTACATCGACACCTTTGACAAAGGGAATGGAATACATCCCCATGCTAGAATTAAATAGTGATTTCTCAGTCACACAGCTGCACAAGATTCTTATATTGGTTCGGAACCAGTGAGAGATCAAGACCTACATTTTCCTTGTCTCCTATACAATCATTTTTATTCTAACAAACAGAACTGAGGAGAAATTAAATGTCTAAATTCTTTGTACATTTTCATAGATTTTCTTTTTTAAAACAATACTTTCATGGAGGTATTGGTCTGATCTTATAAGCAAAAATAGTGTTGCACTTCTGATTTTGCAGTAGATAATTAATTCTGTATAGCCTGCCTTTGTTTTGTTTTATTACACCTGGCTATGGATATGAAGTATGCAGTTGAGTAGCATAGCTTTTAAAATGATTTAGGATTGGATTAATTAGATTGGCACTTCATTTGTTTTCTGGTTTTAGTTAAACAAGGAAAGGCATTGACTCCATGGCCTCTGATTCTGTCCAAAAGTTTCTGTTACTCTGTTACATACTCGAGTAATCACCCCCTCACACCTGGTTTTATTCCAACAGATGCCAAGTTTATGAGGACAAGGGCTTCGGATAATCCATGTTTCATTCAGTTCCAGAATCAAGGCATTAGCACAGGCACAGTCTTTTATTCTAAATAATGACTGACTTCCCGTAGAGTATCATTATATCTGCATCTGATCCTGATATGTTGTATAATTCAGCCAGTGGCATCCATCCATACCTAATAATGATTTCAGGTAGAGAACAAAACTCTCTACGACAATGTATAGAGTCACTGTATAAAAGAAACATAGCTCCTCTGGCCACATCTACAGATGATTTTTGCATTTTTTTTACATAATGATGCATTCCTCTGTAAGAACAGTCCTTTTGTAGAATGCCAATATATAATTAGAGATGTGTGTTTTATGTCACTGTGTTAGTATCACAAGAAAACATAAAGATTCAGATCTACTCTTGGAAATCAGTAATGCCCCCTAAAATTAATAAAGCTTCAGTGATTTGATCTTGTAGTGCACGTAAATTTCATGATTTCCTTCCCTTCACAGTAAAACAAATGGCTATTTTCTGAACTCAAATTATTTGTTTATCTTAATTTTACCCAATAAAATGCTTAGTCTTTTATATAAATAATTAGAGAGAATGGTTATAGTTAACAATGGAAGATTAAATTCTAGATTTTTACGCCATAGGGGGGAAAAACAAACAAACAAACAAACAAACAAACTGATCTTACATCTCACTCTAATTAAAATATGTTAATTATTGTTATGTTAAATATGTTATTTATTTAAACTACACTTTGTTTGTGTAAGTTCATTATATGGCAGATCTTTAAATATTTCTGCTAGCATGGAAATAAGGTAATTGAAATTCCTTACCTTCTTGTTTTAGTTAGCTTTGGCCAATTCCCATTTTCTAAATCTATACATGAAGCACTATTTTATAAATAAAAAGCTAAGTGAAAATGTCTAGTTACTGATATTAATCTATGGAGGATGATTTCAGCACAGTGATTTTGTAGTAATAGGGTTTTTGTGTCATTGATCATTTCCTGATTTGGGACATTTAAAAATAAATTCTGAACTGAAAGAAATCTTCAGTCACTTGTAATTTGCTTAAAGGCACTCTGCTGTGAGTGTATGCTGAATGACATGGTCAGAAAGTTGGGCAGTAAACAGGCAACTTTAGAGCCATACTCTGTTGCCAGAGTTTCCCTGAAACAGTCCTTCCACTTAAGCACAGTCAGCCAGTGCTATCTGAAATGCCTTCAAGGCATCTATGTTCAAACTGTACTAGTGTATACGAACCCACGACTTTTAGGAGTGACAGCTGAATATAGGCATTGAGGGTATTAAGTGTCTTAATGTGGGCAATTGAGTTGAGGCCCCAGGACTCAATTCATTTTCCTTAACTAGATTTACAACGTATGTTTATGTATCTCTGTGTAGGATCTTTACTGACAGGAATAGGTACAGTGCATTTGGCTTGTTTCGGATGTCCATATTTGGATGAGATATCTTGTCCACAGTTCCTTTCACTGTTTCTAAAAAGATTTCAGAAACCTGGGGCATTGGCGTCTTCACTGTAGATATCTGAGCTTCAATGCTTGAAATGCCATTCTGCACGTACATTGGCCAGAAGAGACAGGCCAAAGTGAGCGTACCTCCTTTGGTAAATGTAAAAGGAGAACTGGCTTCAACAGATGAAGAGAAGGCTGAGGTTCTGAATGAGTTCTTTGCCTCAGTCTTCACTGGCAGACAGGATTCTAGTATTTCTCACATCCCTGAGCCCTGCATCCCTAAACCTCTAGGTGGGGACTAGGGCGGTAAATCCCCCCTACTGTAAGGGCAGAGAAAGTCCAGGACCGCCTCATGAGACTGAATGTGTACAAGTCCATGGGGGCGGATGGCGTGCATCCCAGGGTTCTGAAGGAGCTGGCTGAGGTGGTTGCCGAGGCGCTCTCCATCATATTTGAAAAATCGAGGCTGTCAGGTAAGGTCCCGGATAACTGGAGGAAGGGTCACGTCACTCCCATTTACAAGAAAGGGAACAAGGAGGACCCTGGGAACTACAGGCCGGTGAGT
>JAOWBP010051167.1:2807-16417 GCA_028571105.1 Tragopan temminckii | reverse complement strand
CAATCAAACCCACCAAGAGATGTAATTGATGGCTGATGAACTGCTGCTGCCCCTCTGCCTCTCCTGGAGTAGCACCTATGCACACGGAACTCGCCTGGGTCTCTGTTCAGGTTCACACAGAAAGGCAGCTCCCTCCCACTGGTTATCCCTCAGCTGGCTCCCTGGCCGTTCATCACTCACCCAAAAATCGATGACAAGCCAGAGCGACCCCAGGACCCGGAAGTATAAATCGTCCTTAATTATCACAGCACTCGTTATGCCCCAGGCTCAGCCGGAGCGCCCTCCTGCCCCCTGACCCCGCGCATCCCTCCTGGTTTCAGCACTTCCCTCCAGGCCCTGCCTGCCCACTCTCTGCCTTCAGCCCCAGTCTTTAAAACAAAGCTGCAGGACACCCCCCGTGAGGTGTTTAATTAAAATTTGCAGGATGCTTAAGGAACACCAAACAAATAAAAAGGGGCTGCAATGCCATCATAGTATGGCTGGAAGTGATGGGAGGCCAGCAGGTTCCCAGGACAGACCCGGGGAATGCGGCAATTCTCCCCTCAGCCTCTTCCCAAGGCCCTGGCATTTGTTTAGCCCCAGGCTCCAGCCAAGGTAAACGGGACAGCTGACCCCAGCACCCCTTCCCACTCCAGTTGCCAGGGGCTGCCGAGTGCCCTGGCAGTTGAGCAGCCCTTGAAAGGGCTTCTTCCACTGTAATTAGACATGTAAAAATGAAAAACCAAAGGAAAAGAATTTATGCATCTTCTAATAGCCCTCAAGTGTCCATCCAGCCACAGCCTTTTTCCCTGAGCTTTTATTTGGAGAGTTGCAGTAATTTATGTCATGCAATTAGGTTTTTGTCTACAGTCTCCAGGAGGGATTGTGAGTGCAGAGCTGGGGAAGGAGCCCTGAGCCCAGTGAATAGAGGCAGAAAGGGAAGCAGCCCCAGGAGCTTGCTGCTGTCCATTGAGTCTGCTGCAGGTCAGCAGAGAAGGATGCATCCCCACCTGGCTGGGCAGCAATGGCTCTGAACAGCCCAAATCACAGACCAGAAATGTGAACATAAAACAAGGAAAAAATCCCAAATGGAACCCAGCTGTGACAGCAGTGGTGACCGCTGCAGAGGGTGCTGCAGGGTGTCAGGTGGGGTGAAGTCACATCCTTCAACGGTTGCTACATAACAGGGTCCTGTCCTCAGCATCACCCATCACCCTTCCGCTCAGCTGGGAGGGCACGGCCCCCTGGACAGGAGGGACCCTGGGACGGTCCTGGTGACAGCACTGACACCGCAGCTCCCAGGGGGAACCATGGAGCTGCTGAGTCCTTCCAAGCACAAGTGCCGGCACGGATAAGCCCAGGTGACAGAGCCAGACCCAAGTAGAGCACGCTTCCTGTGCCTGTCTGAACTGAACTTGGACTCAGAGTAACCCATGGCCCACTCTTTCTACCCACAGCAAAGCCCTAGATCTCAAGTCCTAAAGAGATTGTTCCAGGCTCAAGGACTGCTCCAAGCCCATTGTGTTGCCTGCAGGACAAGCTTATCATTGTCCCTGTTGCAATGGCTGGCACCTGCCACAAATCCCCACCAGGCAGAAGCTCTGATGCCAAACCCTGCTCCCAAAACACACCCAATGGTCCCTCACCCTGATGAAGATCCCTGCTCACACAGGGACCACCCCCAGAGGGCTGAGTCCTGTCCCACCACCACCAGCCATGCAGTGCCTGGGCACAGTGAGCAGCTGGGTGAGCCAGATGTGCTGCCAGCCCCTCTCATCTCTCTGTCAGAGGCAAAGCACCGCCCAATTCCATGGGCAGATGGTATGGGTGGATTTCTGCAAAGCTTGGCCTGACACCTCCACCATCACCGTGTCATCACAGGTCACTGTTCCTGGGTGGGGGGGAAGGAACGGTTACACCACAGGCAGGACTGGGGGCAAGCAGGATGGCATACTAACTAGGATGCTAACTGCAAAGGAACTCAGTTTCTTCTGACAAGGGCACGAGAGATGGATGCACCTCTATACAGCACTGCTGCTCTGCGGGGAGAGCACCGCAGTTCCTCCCAGGGGTCCAATCCTGGGGTGGAAAACGTTTTAGTAACATAGAAATTAGGTCACATCCCCTCAATTGTCTGAGTAAATGGGACGGTGTGTACATTTTATTTACCTTCCTACAGGGCAAATGTAGTGAGCATGTAATAAATCATTTCTGCAGCTGCTGGGCAAGCCTCCTGCTGCAAACCCAGCAAAATTCATGCATACTAAACCTGCCCTAATTACAGCTCCTTTCCATCTCTCTCCCCTCCCTGCTCCTTCGTGCACATCCTCTCACTCGCTTGTCACTCCCTGGCTTGCTCCTCCTTTCCCCATCTGCTCCTTCCTCCCCCGCTGCTGCCCACGGTGCTCACCCGCAGCCACAGCCCCACTCCCGCTCTAGGAGCACACACCCCAGCTCCTGTCCCTCCACATGACATCCAAGCGTGATTCGGACATTTGGAAGCCCACTGGGAGCCCAGAGGATCTCACAGACTTTCTGACAACTCAGAACTTCCCTTTTAGCTGCTGGAGCCCAAATTTCCCCTTCCACTGCGAGCATAGGTTGGGGGTTCACCCATTGCTTTGGTGACGGCAGCGAGCTGGGGGTGACACCCTGTGGGTGCCCCCACGGCCCAGACAGACACAGGGGCTGCTCGGAGCTGAGGGTTCTCACAGCACTTCAGACATCAGAGCAAACAAGCTGTGTCTGTTTCAACGGGACAGATGACAATAGTCTTAAATTGCAGCAAAAAAAAAAATCCAGATTGGTGTTTACAAAAGAACAGCGAATCACTGCAGCAGATTGCCTGGGGCTGTGCCAGGCTCCCCAGCACAGAGCCTTGGAGAGCTGCTGCTGAGAAGCAAGGAGCTCCCAGCACCCCAAGCAGTGGGACCGTGGCTCTGCAGGGCCAGGCAGTGGGAGCTGGCAGGAGCTGCTCCCCACCGTCACAGCCTCTGCTCAGGGCCATCAGCACGGGGAGCAGCCGGGTGCCACATGTGCTGAGCCGGCCTCACTGGCCGCAGAGACCTCGAGGTCCTTAAAATAATCCTTGAGAAATAAACAAACAAACAAACACATGAATGCCAAAAGCAAATGCAGAACAGGCCTGTTCCAGTCATTCCTCCAGCAGAGTCTATTCAAAGAACAGAGAGAGGATGACACGCTGGGCCAAGCTAAACACCCCTGCAACACACTGCAAACAATAGCTTCACAGAGCATGAAGCCAGAGGGAATCGTTGTGGTCATTTGCTCTGATTTTCTGCAGAACATTTGCCATGGCACTTCCCAGAATTCATTGTTTAAACTAGAAAGACACATGGAGAAATATTCGCTCTTGACATCAACTTTTCCACGGAGAGCGGGTTCACAACGAAGCAGCACCAGGGACGAGCAGAGCTGCCCGAGCACCAGTGTGGGGACTCTGTAACCAGAGCAAAAAACCCCATTGACTGAGAACAGCGGCTCCAACAAGAGGGAAACTATCTGCATATTTATGTTGAGGCCAGACTCAGCTGAGCCAGGCATCCCCAGCACACAGAGCTTGGGCTTCGCATTAGTTCTCCTCCAGAAAGGGAAGGGGGCTAATGCAGGAATGCCATCGCCTAAATCCAACACCAAGTGTTCTATTTGAGGCTGGGGGTGCTCTGCACACTGATTCCTTGCCATCCACCAAGCATCTCTGTACCCCACAGTGCAGCGCAGGGGGCAGCTCCCCACTGCTGCAGCCACGGCCCGCAGGCCAACCCCATAACAACTGGGGAACACAATGGGATGCTCCCCCTTGCGAGGGAGAAGCGTTTCCCTTGCTTCCAGGAGGAATGCTTCAGGTCTTACCTAATGCACCTGAGAATTTTAACGAAGTCTGGCATGCTGACAACTTTTGAGATTTGTCCAGGTACCTTGCCCTTAGCCCACGGCAAGGGAAGGGAATTTGAGTCATTACAAGCATTTGTAACTCGCTCTCTGTTCCTCTTCAGCTGTGATTCAAGCAGATAATTTTTGTTGTGCTCTTTGTTTAAGCACCCTGTTCCCAACCCTCTTCCTTGATTGATTCCCATTCAACCTGGAGGTGTTCAAGGCCAGGTTGGGTGGGGCCCTGGGCAGCCTGGTCTAGTATTAAATGTGGAGGTTGGTGGCCCTGCCTGTGGTGAGGGGCTTGGAGCTTCATGATCCTTGAAGTCCCTTCCAACCTGGGCCATTCTGTGATTGCGCTCACTTGTCAACAGATGCAGCATCACCAGAGGGCACTTTCTCTGGAAGACATCTCCATGTCAGAAAAGCAGGACACTTCATCCCGGGGCTGCAGGGCCCAAGAGAGGCATACAAGCATCTCTGGTTTGCACTTCGTGCTCCTTGCCTTCCCCAAGCTGTAATTCCTGTGAACAGTGAGCTCATCCCCACTTCCCTCATAGTATATCCAGTCACTAAGGGAAAGCAGAGCAAAAGAAAAAGAAAGTATATGGGGCAGCTCCAACAAAAGGTTGAAGAGTGGGCAAAGGGAGGGAGGCGAAGGAAGGAGCAGGATATAAGCTATTGCCAAACCACCGCAAACCCAGCAAGGAGATTATGCTTGGATGAGGCTCCTGGAAAAACCAGCTGGAGGAGGGAACTCAGCCCCACCAGGGATTAATGAGCACTGACATCCACTTCCACCAGCAGTGCCCAGTGGCTGCCGGAGATGACAGCCTGAGTCAGGGCTTGAAGAGGTGTAGCTACTAATCCAGTGGCACAAAGGCCTGAAGCAAGGCAGACAGACAGACCGACGTCAGCCAAACCACAGGACGCTCCCCAACCCTTTCCCAGTGCTGCCCTCCCGCCTGGGGCTCCTCTGCCCCCATCCCAGCAGGAAGGGCACAGGGCAGGGCTGTAGGAGCAGGGCAGGGAATCTCACCTGGCAGGAGCAGATGGACTCACACGTAAACACTGCGAGCCCACGCACACAGCCCTAGAGAGCAGGCAACTTCTGAAGGATGTCAAGCAATAATTCCTCAGCAATGACATCCCTACAGAAGGAAGTTTTCTTTTATTAAAGGAAAACCACTAAACAAAAGCACTGGTTTCAGAGAAACAACCATCCAAAGCCCAGCACCACCGAGGAAGCTAAAGGCTGTCCCTGAAGCCCTGGGCTGCTTCCAGGGGCTGGGAGGTGGCTGTGCTCACACACTGAGCTCTCCTATTGGAGACAGCAAATTCTAAACCTCACATAAGGAGCATCAACACCAGAGCCTCCTTCCTCACTATGACAAAAAAAGAAGCAGATACATTACTATTTGTTCAGTAAATGTTTTTTCTGGCTACAGGACATGCTGGCTCTTCAAAGGCAAGCAGAAGTTTGGCCCCAGCCAGCTGTTCCCATGCACAAGGAGAGGTGGGAAAGCCAAGCTAGAAGGGAATGTGCATATGCCCCCAGCCCAGGGTTCCCTTCTCACCAGAACCTTTCCCGCAAGCCAGGGGCACCCCAGCACCCTCCTGCCCCAAACCTGTGCTGGGCATTGGGGTGAAAAAGCACCTTGGCAATAGGAACTCACCTGTACTCTCTTCTGCCAATATTGCCCAGTGCTGGATGCTGCTCCCTTTCCTCCACAGAGCTCACCTACAGATTCACCCACATGCTTTGTTACCTCCACAAAATCTCTGCATGTGCAAAAAAACTCCTTCCAACAAAAAAATCCTTGTAAACCACCACCAAAGCTCTCCCCTCATCACTGATCCCTTTTGTAACATGGGAACTTGTTTGAAAAGCACCTGGGCATCGCTCGCCCAATTTCCCAGCTGGGAGAGCAGGGATGGGCAGAGGTACTCCTGACCCACCCCAAGGCAGCCAGGAGCTGAAGGTGAAAGCAGAGGCAGGTATGACTGCCAGGTGCTGAACTGGTGCTCTGCACACAGGGCCGCATAGGGAACAGGTCTGGTTGTTCCTCAGGAGCCATTCTGTGGGGAATCTAAATATTTGCCCAAGGAAGACAAAGGCAGAGCAGACTTCCCCATGAAGCTGTATGAAGCTGATGGCTCTGAGCTTTGACTCCAGCTCTGTGAGCCCTGCAAGGGCATCCCAGCTGCTTCACACACCTGAGTGTTCCCAGGCAATCAGTGTCAGCAGCCAGGAGCAGGCAAGCCCTGCCCAGGTGCTTTGCATCCTTCTCTGGATATCCACGCCAGGCTGCTGTCATCGAGCACGGTGAAGGAAGTTAAATGAAAACCCAGTGCTCAGCCGACAAAGCTGACAGTGGCCTAATTTGGAGAGGCAACATGCCTCAGGCTGTGCCGGTGGGGCTGGGAGAGCAAACGTTTTTAAACGTTCTAAAAATCCCTTAGCACTGCTCCCTCTCCCCAGGAGACTCAGAGCCCCGGAGCATCTCACAGTGCTCCCCTGCTCGTCTCCTGCAGCTGGGATGTGCCATGGAGCTGGGCTGGTGCACGCAGAGCCAGCCTGGCTGTCACTCAGAGCTGCACATCACTCCCTGCTAATTGCTTGTGACGAAGCAGCACTGCAGCATCGTTCAGTCAGTCCCTGGGGACAAGCAGAGCTAACTGCATCCCTGCACCTGCCCGGGACAGCCCTGGAGCAGGGAGAGCAGCTGGGCTCACTCCTGGCTTTTGCACTTGGATGGATGTGCTGGTTCTGCCTTACCCACTGCAGCCCTTCGGGTCTCATCTGTTTGCTCTCCTGCCATCCATCCACAGGAACTGTGTCCTCCCTGTGCCCGTTAACCTTGTGCATATTTTTAAATGATGCCATTTCCTTTGGCTTGCACAGCATTTTATTTGTTCTTTATGGCACTGGTCTCACGCAGGGCGGATGTTGCTCAGGGAGAAATAGATGCTGCAGGGAGGAGAGGACAGGCCAGCTCAGTGTGCTGCAGCCCTCACAGTCGTGACATTGACTCACCACTCCTTATCTGCCTGCAAAACAGGGTTGGTGACACTCACATGGCTGCTGCAGGAGATCGGGGTGACAAACTGCACCATTTGGCCCATTGGCACGGTGCTTGGTGGGCAGAGGCACGCTGCAGATGCGTGAGGTTTGAGCACGTCTATTCCTAGGGCTGCGAAGGTGTGGGGGCTCCTCTGCTCTTCTCTGTCACTCTGTCCCCAAGCACTGGGGGTCCAGCAAGGACCCTGCCTGTGTTGCGGGCCCCCCAGCAGTGTGGCCATGGCCCACTGTGCTTCACTATGCTATGAATTCAAACCCAACACACTCAGATCATCTCCTCGGCTCTGATGAATGCTCTGGCACTGCTCCGTGGAGATGCAGCCATGGGATGGAGGACGGGCAGCTCTGATCGGAGCAGGGCAGCCTGTTGGAGGCTGCTGGACATCACTCAAGTGGCACTGATGTTAAACAGAAGTCACACTTCAAAAGTACACCTTTTCCCAAAGCACTGAGCATCCCCTGCGCCCTCACATCTACCGAGACTGAGCCCCATGCTCCCTGCCTCCATTTGCATTGTGGCACCAGCCAGGAGATAACCTTTCCCTTGATCATTTACTTGATATCCATGTAAACAACTGCACCCGACACGCATCACACTGTTCTGTAGAAGGGGCAGGGCCAAGCAGCCCCTGCAGCTGAGGAAGCAGAGGAATTAATGGATCCCAGCAGCTCTCACTCAGCACCCAACAACAGCAAAGTGCAAGGGACTAATTGGACATTTAACCCCACACGGGCTATGCAAGGAGCAGAGAGGAAAGAAGGGCTCACTCCTCACTGCAGCCTCCACATAAGCCTTCACTGTATGAGATCCACAGTGTGCACAGCTGCTGCCTTGTGCAGCCCTCACCAGGGGACCCTCACTGGAGTCAGGCTCGGATGGGGCAGCTGGAGGAGTGAGGAACCCAGGGACAGTGGATGTGAATGAATCGCATCACATCCTGGCTCAGTTTGCCTTTTACTGCTGCTAGCTCATCTTGGGATTTTTTTTTTATTTTTATTCTTTATTCTCAGAGAAAAAGGTTTTGAAGTTGCTTTCCCCACAGAGCTCAAAACGCGTCATCTCTGTGCAAATAAGCAGAAAGCAAAGGTGGCTGCAGGCACAGGACCTCCACAGAAGCCATAGGGCCATGGCTCTTACTGCAGTAACCATGTCCAACTGCATCCTACAGCCATGCAGCTGTGAGCTGGATGGTTCCCGAATCCCTGATCCCTCTGCAGATAACCACTCCAGCGTTCCCATTATAGCCAAGCTCTCATGGGAGCTGCTTGTGTCCTTTCCTGTCAATCAGCACAGACTGATGAATTTTTATCAGTGTTTAGCTCATCTCCCCCAATGTCTTTCTCTCCCCTATGGCCACAACACATGCTCTTCCCACGTGCGTGCTCCAAATCAGAGCTGGGCCATGGCCACTCCACCAAGCACTGGGCAGCAGCTCAGAGGTTCCTGAGGGAGCGCCATGCATACACAAGGGTTTCCAGTGTTTCTCTGTCCAAAATTCCTCTGATCAGAGCCAGCACTACCAGCACATCTCCCATGCTGCCCACCAGCACCACCCAGCTCCATGCAGCCCCCAGACCCCCTGCATCCATCCTGGCTCTCACCCTCACTGCAGAGCACAGCCAGGATTTTCTCCCAGTTGAGCAGAAAGAACCAAAAAGCAGAGCGTTTCCCTATCCCTGCTGCTGGGAAATGCTCTCCCAATAGCTCACTCCAACGCCTCCTCACAGAGCCGGGCATCTGCTCAGGCTCAGGGCATTTATCTCCCTGAGAGCTGCAACCCCAGGTGAGTTTCCCTTTGCTCCTGTTCAGCATCCCGGTAGTCAGCCCCAGACAGTCTGGAATTGATAAAAACCACCGAGTGGTTCAGGGGAGGGATAAGAACTTGCTGGCAACAGAAGGCAGAGTGAGGAGAATGCGTCCCTTCCTCCTGCAGACAAGGTGCTCGTGCAGCAGGGATCTTCAGCCGTCCCAGGTATGCAGCAGTGAGTTTTTAATGCTTCGCAGACTTCGTGGGTCCATATATCAGCACGCCTTGCCAAGGGAGCTCAGCTAATGAGGATGATTTATGCAGCGGTCACTAATGGCTGACCTGGGCTTCCATCAATCTCTCCTGGAGGTTTCTGAGTATGGAGGGAGATTACAGCTCCGCTGCCATAAATACGGGGAGCGGTGCTGTGGTGCTGTGCCAGCATCCTGCTGCAGTGGGAGGTGAGGGGAGGTGGGTGCTGCCTGTCAGCACTGTGAGGCTAGCGATGGCACCCACCTCGGCGAGGAGCCCTCAGGGTGCCCCCATCCTCCCACTGCTGCAAACTGTTACCACTGGGCACGGCAGGGATCTCGCACTGTTTTTAAATCCTGCTCCATCCTTTTGTTCTGAAGCAAGCTGAGGTGCAACTGCAAAACCTCCACGTTGGATGTTCCTGCTATGGGCTGCGGTGGCGTAGATGTGACACGGGGCCATAGCACTCAGGCAGCCTAGCAGTGCACGAGGGTGTTGCTTTTTAAATAATGGCACCTTGAGCCAGCATAGTACTGCAATCTCCAAATGGCAAAAGACAGGTTAACTCAACCACTACCAAGAAAAGAAGGTGAGAATGAAGGTACAGGAGGATAAAAGGGCTCTCAGGAGGAATCATCTTGAGAGGAAGGGAAACAGAGGAGAGAAAAGGCCTGATGGCCAAAGGAATCTGTGAGCTGAAATACCACAATCTGAATGAGGTGCCCCATCCCCAGGCTGTTCTGTGTCACATGGACACAGCCCTGGTTCGGGGGTGAGCAGAGGTCTCTGGGCAGGAGACGCTGGAACAGGAGGAGGAGGAGGAGGCCATCCTCAGCCATACACGCCCGCAGGCTCTGCTGGCATCTGAGTAATAGCAGAAGCAGCTTTCTACTTGGCCTGTGGCTGTTGTTCAGTGTATTGGCTTCACATGGAAAC
Source organism: Tragopan temminckii (assembly GCA_028571105.1). Taxonomy (NCBI): domain Eukaryota; kingdom Metazoa; phylum Chordata; class Aves; order Galliformes; family Phasianidae; genus Tragopan; species Tragopan temminckii. Next base: position 6,529 of record JAOWBP010051167.1, on the reverse strand, counting down.
TTGGGGCAGTTTGGATGTGCCCCACGTTGTCCTTTCTGCTGAAGGCCGACTCCTCATCTTTTTGCTACAGGAAAGAAACAACAGTGACCGCTGCTCCTCACCACAACACCAAATCTGCCCTGGTAGGCTGGGAACAACAGCTGAGGCTCCAGCATCCTGCTTCCAAGGTGATGCTTTATGTGACAGCTGCCAGGAACGCCCTGCGTGGGACAGGGCTGCTGGGGAGGTACCAGCTGCATCACTTGGGGTGTCAAGGCAGGATCAGGTGCAACACTCGAGGTGTCAGGGTGAGATAGTGAGAACAACAGGAGCACAGCCCATGGGTGGCGAGGTGCTGGTATGGCTCCATGCACGCCCTGCCCAGCTGAGTTCCATGGGCGCGGGCCACCAGCGGCTCTGGCACAGTGCTCTCCTCTTGGCACCGTCTCCCTTCCTATGAAATGCATTAAATATTTAGTGGAGCAGAGTGCCGAAGCTGTCCGCCTCCATGCCAGGCAGGAGTTTTAGCGATTGGGAAGTGATCCCTTCCCTGGCACTGAGAAGGCTGAAATATGTATTGAAAGGAGGAACGGCTCCAAAAGGAAAGACAGAGAGACAACTTTGTTGTTCCGGCCAAATCACAGCCTGCCAACTTCTGCTTCTCTAAAATGCTGCCTGCATTTCCAATAAATAACAAAATTCAAACCGAGCCCAATCCTTTCCATCCCTGCCGAAATGCTTTTGCAGTGGCTGCGTAAACACCTGCCGCATCCACCCGGCAGCGGCTGCGTGTCATTGTTGGGTGAATTGATCTTTGCGTATAGCTTGCACATTTGTCTGTAAAGCTCATTAAGATCCGGCAAGATGAAAGGCAGTACAGAAATGTAAGATCATTATCGTTATCAAAAGAAACACAGAAAACTGCTGCTATAGAGGCAGATTTGTTTCCATATAGAAAGCTGTTCAAAGTTCTCCAAGACGCTCTCTAATAAGATGGCTGTTATGTGAATAAACTTCAAGAGCTGCTCTCACGCTGGGGAAAACTTCCAAGGCCCTGTTTGCCTCTCACGTCCATCTCAGGATTGTTCCTCGCCATTCCCAATGGCCATGTGGTAGTGCTGGGGATGCAGGGGATGTGTGGGTTGCAATGAGAGTTGCGTTGCTCTGAAACAGATCTCCGTTCCGGCACCAAAAGCTGTCAGCCTGGGCCAAATCCCAGGGCTCAGAGCTGCTAACAGGATTTGGATGTGGTGGCTCTTGCCTGGAGGCAGCAAAAGAGTTAAATCGAGGCACCATCTTTTCCAAGAAGAATCCGTTCTTCCCACACGGGGTCATTTCTTTTTTGAAACCAGCCTCCCTTTTATCCACAAGAAAATCTGCTCATAATTACAAACCAAGCAAGAAAGGGGTTCTGGAAATATTCATCTGCAGCTGAGCTGTTCTCACCCTGGCACGGGCGGCGTGCGCCTTCCTTGCGCCCATCTGTCGCGTCCATGCGAGCGCAATGCTGGCACTGCCAGCCGGGCTGTGCCACCCAGCGCCACGGGGTGGGAGATGGCACAGGGTGGGGTACACCATGAGGGGTCATGGAGTCAGGCCAGGTTTGGATCTCACATCCTGCCCCATGTGAACAGCTTGGCATGGCAAGGGACAGAGGGAGGAGGAGGGGAAGAACAGACATTGTCCGATCTCACAGGAGGTGAGCTGAAGCTGAAGGGTCTGGCACCAGGGTAGGCTGAGCCCATGTCTCCTGGTCCATAGTAGCACTGAAGCAGGGCAGGGATGCAGCCTGGTCAAAGCCGTGCTCCCCTGCACCCAGTGCCTCCATGGGTACCAACCCAGCTCATCCTGCAAGGAAATGTCCACATCTCCCTGCAGTGTATCCTTCCCTCTTTAACTGCATCCCATTTACATCACCAGGAATAAATCAATCTGCTTCTCGGTGCCTACACCTTCAAATATTTATAGACTGTTATTATACTTTTCATTCCCTCCCTATACACACATGCCCTCTCCTTTAAACGTCTCTTCACCAAACTGTGTCTATTTAGTTCTTTTAATCCCTCCCCATAAATCTACCCTGATCCACTCGCTGCACCGCATCCATTTATTTCCATTAATGAGGGGCCCAGCGGCACACACCGCAGTGCATGGCCAGGCCGGAGCTGCTGGGGGGGCTGTTCTCACCTCTCCTATTGCCCGGTGCTTTGGGGACTGCAGCTCTGTGGTGCTTTCTCTCAGCACCCCAAGCCCCTACTGCAGTGCTCAGCTCTGTTCTCCAGCCAGACTTCTGCTTTCTGTCTTCTTTGAATTTTTACATTTTCTTTCTTTCTTTCTTTTTTTTTAACCCAACTGCAAATGACAAAACTGAGCAGCTCCCAGACAACGTGCAAACGCAGAAATGAGCTATTTCTGGCGACTGAAATTAAACTTCCTTTCTTACTTGCAGATTGCCTGTGAGCAGATTGCAAGTACCAGGCACCCAGAAGCTGGGGAAGGCTGTGGGTTGAGATTTGGATGCTCACACCACGTGGGCTCCTTTCCTGCTTCTATCTGGCAAACCCAGAGCCATCAGGAGCAGCAGCCCCAGTCCTCAGCCCTTCGCACCTAACATCCCTTCTTGGCACCCATCCTTCCGCTCGTTCTTAAGCAAAGCAGCTCCTGAGCACCGCAATACACTGCAGAGCAAGCACCAAGGGCATGCAAGGCCCAGGTGGGGAGAAGGCATTATTCTTCCTCGTCATGAGGCACACGACAAAACAGACTCAGGAGGGTCAGCAGGGGTGCTGCATGTCGTTTTTAAAGACCTGCAGCAGAAAAGTGTTTTGGCCAGCCCCAGATCTGCAGTAGAGCATCCTTCCCTCTACAGCTTTGTCCATCTGGAAATCTTTCCTCTGGTAAGAGCGCCTTAGACAGCTGTTTAGATTTGTTTTGGTTTAAAAGGTAGCAGTCCCAGTGTCTCCAAAGGCCTCCCTTGATGGTACCCTTCACCTTCATGGCTGGTGAGCAGCTGAGCCCCCCAGCTCCTGAGCTCCAGGTGAGGTGAAGCCGCATTACCCATCTCAGTACTTTCATTTTGAGCCAGCCAAAGCTCGTATGTCTTTTTCCTTTAACCTCCTCTGCAGTGATTGTTTCTTCAGCCCTTCCTTCATGGCACCCTGGACCTGGCACAACCTCAGACCACCCAGCTCACTGCTGATGCACTGTGGTGAGCAGGCTTCAGTCCCAGGCAGAGTTCTCTGCCAAGAACTGTTGAGGACCTTTCTGCAAGGAAAGGACCTCACCTCACCTGCAGTGCCTGACCTCCAACCCTCTGCAAACAGTGACAAGCAAGTGTCCAGCCCCTTTTTCTGAGCTGCTCTCTGATCCCATCCAGCTTCCCGCACTTGGCCACTCTTGCCTTTCCCACCCAGCAGGTGCTGCTTTGTATTGCCATGCAAAGCCCTGCTCAGCTGGAAGTCCTTGTGAGATTAAAGCGAGTTCACTCCCATTAAAGTTGTTTCTGTGATCCTCTGCAAATTCCAGAGCTTGCAGCCATGTGAGCAGAGCCCACATCTGAGGGCTTTTGTTCACCTCCAGGGTGACGTGTGTGCTGCAGGACAGGCACCATGCGCTGCCCCTCGCTGCTGCACCCAGCAGGCACTGCTCTTTGCTCTGCCCCAGTGGGCCCATTGCTGCTGAGATGGACGGGAAGGTGTGATGTCCTCGAGCTTGTGCTGGGGCCAAGCTGTTCGCTGGGTCCC
>JAOWBP010051166.1:0-16419 GCA_028571105.1 Tragopan temminckii | reverse complement strand
GAAAGAAAGAAAGAAAGAAAGAAAGAAAGAAAGAAAGAAAGAAAGAAAGAAAGAAAGAAAGAAAGAAAGAAAAAAAAGCCACTTGCAGTTCTTTTGTTCCTTCGGAAATGTTAGGTATCTTTCATGCAGTTTTGTTTTTTTCCTTTTGCCTTTTACAGAGTGAGGCTCAATTTTCTCAGTATCTCTAGAAATCCTGACAACTTGCAATGCCTTTCAGTCAGTAAAATTCTTCTGCTTTTTTTCTGTGCAGAAGATCCTGCTCCCATGAGCCTGTGCATCTGAGCATTAAATGCAAGTGGAAGACCTTCAGAGCATGTTCCTGCCTTACTTCCAGTCCTTGCCAAGAAGCTCTTGGCAGGGGCTGTGCAATTTGTCAGTTTTTCAGAGAGAGCAGTGGTGGCCAAGCTTTCTTAGGTTCTCCCTTGTGCAAAATGCAAAGGAAGTCAGTGCAAGGCTCCTGTGTTTCAGGGCTGGTATTGAGTTTGTAAGCTCATTCCACAGGAACTACACTGACTGGAGACCAAGGGGTTTGTACCTTGTCTCTCTGGTAAATCTCTCAGTGTCTCCACCCCTTTTCCTCAAGCCTGCAAAATTAAGAAATTATGCTTGGGGAAGATCTAACACCAGCTGGAAATCTGCATGCTGAAAGATACAAAATTTCTGTCACCTTTGGAAAAAAATTCTCTTATCAGGAGTTTTATTCTAAAAGTTATTTGAATTAGAGGAAATATTCTACGTTTTTCTCCTGGAAAATACCAGCCATATTAATGATACTGCCCATGGAAATGATATTACTAATGAAAAGGATGGAACTCCTGACAGTCTTTTATCTTTGCTGCTGAAACCAACTGGTCACCAGCTCCTGAATTCAGTAGTTGATTTTATAACGATGTGAAGGTTAATGGATTGTTTCCTACTCCTTTCCTGAGCAAATGTCAGCCCTATGAAGGTTCATTGCTCACCAGAACTCAGTCTAGAATCCTACTCTCTGGCACCAGAAGACTAATAGACTAATGCATTAATTCACTGAGTTTCTCTGCCCTAGGATTGCTTGCATATTTTTTAACATGAACTATAGCAGCAATGACATTCCATCATAACTTCACTTACCCTCCAACTATGTTTTCAGAATGCATATAAAAATCTCCATATCCTGATTATTGCCATCATTATAAATATAAGCTACTGCAGAAGGGCAAGAGAGGGAAAAAAAAAAAAAAAACAGTCTTTTGGATTCAACTGATAAACATAAATGCACTAAAACATGAATATCCTAGTTGGCTGAACCTACGAACAACTAATTAAGGGAACTTTTGTTTAATTTTTCTCAAGAATAATCTGCCTTATGTATATGCCCACAATAGGTAAGCAAGAATTTATGGCTTTTTTCCATTGAATAGTTTAAGCTTCATAACAGAGCTTGTCACTGAATGTACTTATTTGACAATGCTCTGAATATTACTACACCCAAAAATTTTTCAACATGGAAAAAGTCTTTCTAACAGAATAGATGGTATCAGGAAAGTGATGATTTTATTGGAGTAAGCTTCTATTTTCCATGTGCTAAGAAATACATATCAGCCCTACAACACACAGGAAATAGAAGGGGACAGATATACAGTTGTGAGTTAATAATGATAGGAGGATGAAGTGGGAAATAATAAGAAGAAGCTGCATCTATGCCATTGGTAAGGAAGATAAGAAATGATTTTGGTTCTTGGTCTTCACGTCCTAGAATTCAGAGTTAAGTTGTTGCACTAGAAAAAGCATACTATATCTTTATTCCTTCTGAAGGATATTTATTCACTGGCCTGGAGGAAGAGGGAAGCAGAGAAAGAACGGCTTCTTGTTCCAATGATGCAGCAGTATCACTCACAGAGAAAGCTGGACTTAGTTTATGAAAATTTCAGGTCACATGGAGAAATAGTGAAAATTAAAGGAATAGATACAAAACTGTTTCTTTATTGTGTCTTGGCTAGTTTGTTTTCAGTGACATTTGAAAAATCTGAAACATTAAAAAAGAATACAACTCATGAAGTCAGCATGTGACATTTTGCATTTGAATACTTTCACTTTCAGAACAGCCCACAGCTTCAGTTGAGGTCAAGCCCATTAGCAATTGAGCAGCTCTGCTTTTTCACCTTGAGAGAAATACCTTGAGATGTAATTACATAATGAATAGCTAAAACAACCAACGTATTAGTGGTGGGAAAAAAAATAGGATGCAAATGAGCACAACCTAATTGAATTGCTCATTTGCTTTTACCTATTCTATGGTATAAGGAATAGAGTAAATCCTCTTTTCTGTCATGCAGGATGAAAGTTTATTTGAAGTTGGAGTCTATAGCTGCCTTTTCACAGTAAATTGACCTTGTTCCATGCAGCCAATGTCATAATGCTCTGCTTTATCTAGGCTGAGAGAGAGAAAATCGCAAATTGCTTCTGCATGATTAGTTCTGCCACTTCAAACGTGTTTCTTCCGAGTTGGCTTCCACACTTACTGCTAGAGATATGTGCCGCTGGGAAACCCTAATCTGTCTCTGAAGTCCTCTGATTTAGTAACCCTTCACCAGCCAGTGTGTTATGACACTGGAATGACTCCTGTTGAGAACAATAGAAGCAGTACAGAAATAATGAACATTATAAATATCCTCTTGAAAATCAGACTAACTTTTATCCAGTCATTTCTGGCTTAACAGATTGTGGTTGCTTCAGAGCAGTGGACCTTTCACAGACACATATTTTTTCTGCACTTTTACTTTTGCACAAAGCATTTTTCTTTAGTTCATGCCTTGATCAATAAGTAAATGTTCTTCTTTTCACTTCAGAATACAGAATAATATATATTTAGGGTTTTTTTCTAAACTTTGCATTTGGATTTTTGGTGATTTGTTGATCTTCTTCACTCAAAATTCAGAAATCTTCATTATTCAGTTTTCTTGCCAGACAGTATGTCAAAAATAAAAAATTCATCCAAAGAAAAAGGAAACCCAAAACAAAAATACCTGCTGTTGGAAAAAAATAATACCCATAATACCCATTTTATATATATATATATATATATATATATATAAAACAAGATGAAATTACTATATGTATATATATAATGATATATAAAGCCAGATGAATTTACTATATGTAGTTCCAGGCAGGAAGTAGCCATTAAAACAAATTTATGATTGGTAAAATACATGGAGGTGGCATTTTTGCCTCCAAAGAGAAATACCAAGGATGCTACAGACAGACATTAGTACTAGAAACAAGACTGTCTCACTATGTGGTTTCTTTATGCGTGTGATGTCTGCACAGTTGTAACTCTACAAATTCTAGCACTAACACGGCAAAAAGTCAGTTTATCAGAATTAAAATGCTTTTCCTAACTGCTAACTCTTCCCACACATATTACATATGCCATACTAAGAGAATCACAGAGAGTATCCACTGAAAATCAAGTTTGTGTTCGAAGTATTTAGGATAAGGCCATAGGCAATGCTTGTATGATCTATTATGATTGAAAAATCAGAAAAATCTATATTTATAAATTAATTTTTAATGTGTCTTCTTGCTCTGTAACATGAGCACATAGAGTTAAATTTGTATTCAGCCATATTAAGAAAATAGAACTTACTCACAAAAGCTTTATTAGTACTGAAAATATATATATACATGTACACCATCATTAGCAAGCATTTACATAGAAAAGAAATTTCAAGTATTTATTTTTTAACAGAAGCCAATCACTGCAGTTCATGTCCTCCTGAAATCTCAAAGCCGCTTACTCTATCACTTTATGAATTACAAGCATCTAGTGATTTAGTGATTTTTTTTTTCTAGTGAAGTAGAGCAGCAGTAACAAGCTGAACATGACAGGTATTTAAAAATAAATTGCTTGATACAAAAATGAAGAAGAGGAAAATGCCAACTTCCTGTGACAAGATTCATGCTGAAGTGGTGTTTTCAGATATTTTTGACCAAATCAGGATATAACAGTTTAAAGGTGAAAAAGAGTGTGGGAAATCTGCTACCTGACAAATAAGTCTTGTATCAAAAGATTTTGTTAATCAGTCAACACAAAAATGGCATATGATGTCAACTTCTATTAAAGGTTTTATAAATGATGACAGCCTGAAAAACAAAGAATTGTTTTCCTAGCAGCATTTCTGTTGAATTTTCTGTCTTATTCCCAAGCACTAGAATCAGAAAAACAGTAAATCCAATTAGTTTTCTAATCATTGGTCTTATGGTCTATGCCTAAGACTGGGTGCTAGAAAGCAGATTTTAATCCTAGATCCACTTGAAATCTCTGATTCTTTTAAAAACATCTCAGATATATGCATATTTGTAATGAAATTTTTCTGTGAATTTGTAAAAGTAAAATAAACACTGATGAACGCATTACTTATGGTGCATCAAGAAGAGACTGGAATTCAAAACATAAACCTAGCACAAAGCTAGTTAATTTATCAAAGCTATTGATTCACCACTGATCCAGAATTGACTTCGGAGAAGGAAGCAGATCAACCCATTGTGGCAGTTACAAACCTCTGAAAAACATTTCGCTACAAGTAAGTCAATTTTATTTTTCCTGTGAATTTGATAAACTGTGCAATAACGACTATATAAAATTTTAACAACTTTATTTGTGAAAAATTTCAGAAGAAACTTATTCTGAAAAATCCTCATTTTTTTGGTTTTCTCTAAGTACTATTGAAATGGAAATGAACCATTCCTGAGTCTACTCTAACAATTTATTATTATTATTATTATCATTATCATCATTATCATTGCTGTTGTTATCACTTGCCCAAATATAATGATAGCACTCCAATTCAAAAAAACTTTAATTAAGTATGAGGTACAAGGTGCAAACCCTATTCAAAGACCACCAAGTATCTTTTAAAAAAATCTTCTTCATCTTAACTCCTTTACCCATACAAGTTATCTACATCCCTTATCTGAAGTACGAACACAGATCACACAATCGCTGCCTACTAAAAGTGAAAGTAGGAAAGTTAGCCTCCAAAAACAAGAGAGTAGCTTGAGTCAAATGTCTCAGCATGGGATACTATCTTTGTGTCTCCCATCCCTAAAAACTGAGACGCTGAGTGTTGAGGGGAGAAGTCAGTGCTAAATGTTTTGTTGGAAACAAAACTTGTATTATTTCACAAAACAAAATATAACTCTGAATGGGACTTTCTTTTACATTATTGCTTTATGATTTTACTGGCAGCCTCTAAATAACTTTTCAACTATCCCAATAACAAAGATGTTAAACAGAATCTGGTCTGTGCTTGGCCTCAAATGTAGATATTCAGCTAGCCAAACAATTGGATTACTAAAAAAGGAAAGAGTGAAAAAAAAAGCCCAAACACCTACACAGAACCTTTGCAGTTTTTGATTTCTTGAGTGAAAAATTTCTGTTATTTTCATAACTGTTAATGAATGTGCAAAATACATTAATGGCCTGACATTTACTGTAGACATGTAGATATATACATATTAAAATAGATTCAGATAATAGTGAAAAAAGAATTTCAATGTTTAATTATGTTTATGAGACAGCAGGATTGCACAGTTTGATCACGTTGTTTTCAGTTGCTGGGTGCATGGTTAGAGGATTTCTGATGGCCTGTGAATAAATGCTAAAGTCTCAAAAGCAGAAATTGATATTTCTTACTTTAATGGAAGAACTTACTTCACCCATAGTAGCATCATTTAAAATCAAGTTTTACTGATTTTTGCCTATGTTAGAAACATAAATTCAGTACAGTATTATTAGTATATCCCACATAGTTACTCACTGTGGATATGCTAGCTGACTGGAAATGGAGCCAACATCTCAGGTTCAAAACTGTCATCTGTTATCGGCACTGACCCTCCAGTCTTGTACTCCAGGTTATAGGACTCAGTAATGACCATGTAGTCCATACTCTGCTTACATATAATTGTCTGAGGAGTTCTTAATAACAGGTTACAAATGGAATTCCTGTTCTCAAGTAAACAAAGGGGAGTAAGACTTCCACATCTGTGCTAAAGAAACTAAACAATTGTTCTTACATACAAAAACATGGAAAAAATCACAGCTTTTGTGTTTTGATTTGAAAATCTAGACTTCTGTGTTAGAACTGGATGGGTTTTTTTTATTTTTTTCCCCACACTGATGTTGCTCATCTTTGGAATGTAGACAAATTGACAAAAAAAAAAGGGGGGGGGACTCTACAGGACTTCCCAGACTGTGCTCCTTCTGCACATCACTGCTTCTGTGCAGAATAATTCAAGAATTCAAATGCAGCTTGGTTTTGACTGGCTTAATAAAATACAGAATATTGGGCAACATCTGTGCTGTTATTGGAAAATCAGTCATTTCAGTCAATGCAGGAATTTACAAATGTTGTGGAACCATATCACTTCTATTTTTACAGAAGAAAACGGTGTCCTGTTGAGGTTAGCAGTGCTAGCAGGTAAAAATGCAGTCTTAATACTTGGCTATATGTCAGCCACCAGCAACTAGATTGAGCTGAAACTGGAGGAAAGCTGAACTTCAAAGCTGTTAATAACATTTAATAAGTATTCAGTATTTATTTTTAGTATGTACTTTGCTTGATTATCATTAAAGATATCAGGTACAGTATAGAGACCTGAATATAAGTTAAAAATGTTCTTTACTAACATTATGTTTGAGACCCCTTTCTGCTAACATTAAGATTCTACAGTAGTTAACTTTCAGTGTTCGAGTCTGGACCTCATCAAGTGTGTATAATTTCCATGCTATTCAGCATCAGCAGATAAAGGAAGATCTGATGTCATCTACCTGGACTTGTACAAAGCATCTGACACTGCCCTACCAGGCATACTGGCCACCAAATTGGAAAAAAATGGATTTGATTGATGGACACTTGCTGGATAAGGAATAGGCTGAATGGCTGCACTCAGAGTTGTGGTCAATGTTTCAATGTCCAAGTGGAGTCTGGTGACGAGCGGTGCTCCTCAGAGATTAGTGCTGGGACTGGTGTTATTTAACACCTTTATAGGCAATGTGGACATTGAGATTGAGTGCACCATCAGCAAGTTTGCTTATGACACCAAGCTGAGTGGTGCAGTTCACTAGAGGGAAGGGATGCTATCCAGCGAGACCTGGACAGAGTTGAGAGGTGGGCCCGTTGGCAATCTCATGAAGTTCAGCAAGGTCAAGTGAGACCCCACCTGGAGTACTGTGTCCAGTTTTGAGCCCTCCCAAAGGACATTGAGCTGTTGGAGTGTGTCCAGAGGAGGGCCATAAAGCTTACCAGAGGACTGGAGCACCTCACCTATGAGGACAGACTAAGAGAGCTGAGACTCTTCAGCCTGAAGAATATAAGGCGCCAGGGTACCTTATAGCGGCCTTCCAGTATCAGAAGGAGCCTACAGGAAAGCTGGGGAGGGACTTTTTATGAGGACATGTAGTGACTGGATGAGCAAAAATGCCTTTAAAATGGAAGTGTGTAGATTCAGATTAGATATTAGGAAGAAATTATTTCCTGTGAGGGTGGTGAGACACTGGAATATGTTGCCCAGGGAGGTTGTGAATGCCCCCACCCTTGAGGTTTTCAGGGCCAAGCTGGATGAGGCTTTGAGCAACCTGGTTCAGAAGGAGATATCCCTGCTGGTGTTCCCTCCCTACATGGGGTTGGAACTATATGATCCTAAATTCCCTTCCAACCCAAACCATTCTATGATTCTATGATCAGTGATTTTTCTGAATCAATTTGCATCTCCTCTATGTTTAAGCAAGCCTGAGAATCACAGATCCAATCAAATTCAATTTTTCTCCTGTTTTCATTTCAATACCTTAATAAACAAAAACATATTTGTGATGAAAAATATTTTTTCCCTACATTTTTTATGAAGTTTACATGTTAAAATGGATGGAAGGGGAGCAAGGTGAGATAAATTCAACACTTACATATTTTCAACTTCAGCTTCTTTACAAACTTTCTTAGAACTCTAATAGCTTTCACTGATGACTTTTACCAACTACAGCTCTCTGAAAAGCAACAAAGAGCCCTTAAAGTGCAAAAAACAACTGCCATATCACATATAACTGTGTACATACTATACATATATTTGAGACAAAATGTATCTGATACTTTTCATTCTTCAAACATGTTTTACTTTAGTTTATGTCTACATCTGAGCATTTCCCCCCCTCATATGTAACTGGCTACTGCAGTGATTATTACAAGGTGATTTCTGCACTCCATATGCTGCCAGGCTGAACACAATCTGTAGCTGCAAGGCAAGTTAACATAGCTCTATTTTAGGAAGTTTTCCGATTTTGCTTCCTTTTCCACCAATTTCCAGATGGGCTTTGTTTTTCATGAACAAATGGTCATGAGTAATCCTCTAGCCCACAGAGCACTACTGCCATGCAGTTCACACAGCAGTGGCTGTGAATCAAATCAACACTTTGAAAATCAGCACTCATTCCTTAAGTGCTAAGTAGAGCCTTTATGCAAACTGAATAACTCTAATGGTGAGGATATCCTCAATGACCTAACTCCTACTTGTGAATTGAAAATTAGGCCTGAGAAGGCCAATTGCCAGATAATGTCTTTACACTGGAACTTGTGTACAAACTGAAAGGTTGAAGTGCACCCTTTCAGCACCAGGATTCAATCCCAGCATGGACAGCCTACTCTCACAGCTCAGGCCTGAGGAGGCCCTGGTGCTGCAGACTCTCAGCATTCTCAGCATTCAACAGGCACATGGGGTGCCTTGAGTGTCCCATTCACCAACACATCCCAGGCAGTCAAATCTGGCAGGGTCGGGTTCCCCACTGACAACAAGCAGCTCAATTCAGGCCAAGGAGATTTAAAGGGAAAAAAAAAAAAAAGGAGTGACATGTCATCTCACACTGTGCTGTGGCCACTTTAGCTGAACTGTGAAGCACGGCTCTTTTGAACACAGAAAGTTTCCCTGATAACCCTGCTGGAGGATGATATGGGAGAACAAGTTATGTTGAAGAAATGCACCTTTTTTAAACCACTGGCACTTCAACTTTTGCTCGCCATTTTAACCTGTGGTAACTGCTGCAGTTGAAATTGCCTGTGTGCAAATTATAAATTTATCTCAGATAAGATTTCATGTATCTCCAGGGGAAAAGGGATCTAGGCTCATGCTTTCAGAGTGACTCATGGTCTGAGATGCCTTTGGTTTTTGTTTCCACAAAAAGGCATGTGCTAAAAATCAGCACGTGCTAAGCACCCTTCTTCTGAAAACAGACACTTAAATATCTGACTTTGGGCTGCCATTCAGAAAAATCCTAACTCCAGTAGTTAGTTAAGCTGAAGTAACTACAACTGATGTCACTAAGGCAGCTAGACCACATCCATACTTTTGTTTTAGAAACTTGGTCATTTAGTGTATACTACCAGTTCTGCTTACAGGAGGTATTGAAGGATCACCCATTTCACATACAGTCTGATATGACTGTTTTGTGGGAGCTAGGCCTCTGCATATGCCACAACAGCTGTGGCCTTCTACAGAGAACCCCCGAATGGGTTTAACAGTTACTTTTACCCAGTGAGCTTTTGAATGTTTACATAGAGCAGTCTGTTACTTTAAAACTGTTTACTAGAACTTCCTGATAGTCTCTGATCTATTAGATAGTCTCTAGTCTATTCAGTTTTTAGTAGTCATATTTTTAACACATCTAATTAGCTGCAATTCAGACGTCAAAGGTCTGTTCTGTAGCAGACATGTCAATGACAAAAGGAAGGAAACACCAAAATGAAGAGTTCAGAGTATGAAGAGCAGCTTTTCTATGTCAGAACAGTAATAAAGGTAGAAAAGCCAAGAATTGAATCATTGTACAACTCAAATTCTCCTGGTATACTACCAGTAAATCTTCCACATCAAGGGAAGTAAAACAATTAAATCGAACTGTCCTTCTACATTCAGATTTTGGATTATCCCTCCTGCACTGAAAACTTCTTCACGTTCTTTGATACTATAATGAAAAACAGCTCTTTGAAGGAAAAGTCTGAATTTCAGATGCTGAAACTGAGATATTCATTTGCTGTTAACACTGCGAGGAAACTGTCTTGTCATTGCTCATCTGGAATTGCAATGTTTTCCTAAAATGAAAAGGAAAAATTAGAGATCTGGGCTGTATTTCAGTCGACATGCTCCAACACCATTATCAGCTAATTCACTGATCTTGGTCATGTCACTTACTGTCATTGTTTTTCAGTTTCCTCTTTTTGTACAGGATAAAAGCATTGCGTTTAATAAAGTCCTTTCCCTCTATGAACAAAATCAGTATTGCTTAACAGTTTTTATTCATGTCTCTTCTAATAGATTTACACTTCACTATTCTAAACTTAGATGAAGTTCTTAATTTGCTAAAACAGAGGGTAACAAAATTCGTTACAACTGAAACAGTCATTTTTGCTCTGAACACTTTTTAGGCCTGTTATCAGTGAAGGCACTTATATTGCCTTCATCGCGATTATATCTTAGCACTTAGCAGTCACTAATGGTTTTTATCCTTCCACTACCTCTCTGTGATAGGGGAGGATTGGTGTTATCTCCTTTACTCAGGTGAAGAAGTGAGGTCCAGGTTAACAGCGAACAGAGAATCACATCACACATTTGTGCCTGAGTCAAATGTGTCACCGATGTGTGCCAAGACCATCTGTCTTGGAGGGCTCTTGTGCTTCTCAGAACAGCACAGATCACAAAGTCCAGGACAAAGTATGTGACATCCAAGGACAAACTCCTCTTGGTCAAGGATAACATACTTCCAGATAAATCCAAGGACTAAAAATTGTTAGGAAATGCTGGAAAGCTTTCCTATCAAAACGCCACTGCCACTAACATAATAATAAAGACCTTCCAGACTTTTAGTCACTAAAACCAACTCTTGTGCTCTCTGCCCCTGGGAACACAGCTAACGTTGTCACAGAGAGTAGCTGAGGATGGCAGCTGGGGTTTCCATCCACAGTGCCACTGGCTAGCCAGTGCTGAGGCAGTTAAAAATCACACCAATTCATTTAACACATCCTGATTTGCTCCCCTGATTGTGCAGGCTGCCGAGAGTCCTTGTCCCAGGCTAGCTGCAGTGGACAGTTCACTGTGAAAAACAGTTCTAATTTGTTTGTTTTTTAACAACAACAATCAAAAAAAAAAAAACAACAACTTAGATTGTGAAGCAGGAAATTGGTGACACTTTGAAAAAAACACCCTTTCCAGTTCTGCTAATCATTGCCTCTGTCCATGCTGTTTGAAGCCTGTAATCTAGCACTGCTGTCCTTCTTCTGTAATGGATCCAAACCCTACTGATACCATTCCATTGGCTTAAATGGACTCTTCATCAGGCTGATCAATTGTCTTCTAATAAACATTATTATCTTTAAGGTTACCATTTAAATGTGTTTGACCTTCATATAAGATAGCATGTTTTAATGGGCAAACATTAAAATGTGGGAAAAAAAAAAGTTACACTGAGAAATAAATCATTTCTGAATCTCAGCGTGTATGGATTTGCATAGCACTTACCTTGGGACTGCAAATAGGACATAAGTAGACATTACACTGGCAGTTTCAGATTCTAAAGACAAAATTACTCAAATATTTATTCAAAGGACAAATAAGAAGTCAACTGGGAAGTCTGTGCTGCATGTAGTCTTGCACCCATTTCGTAATTGCAGACTCACTTGTCAGTTTTGCTGGCATAAATTCCATGAATGAAATGTCATTTAAAATGGAGAAAACCTTCGTATTTCGAAGTTAAAACAGTTTGCTTACACACCATGACAGTGCAGGACATATGTTTGTTTTGAAACAACCAGCTACAAAAGTATTTTCCACTAAAACTAGGAATGTCTAAGGATTATGTGTGCATGGTTTAAAAGATTTTTTTTTCTTTTTTGAAAGAAGCACAAAATGTCTGCCAAGCTTAAAAGTGACACGGATCATGTTTCTATGTCTGTTAGGTGATGCTTACCGGACAGTCTGGCTCATGTCAGTAATTCTTCAACTACTTTGCTGCAGCGGAATTACTGTACAGTTAGCAGTTGGGATTGGTGGGAGGGATTCTTTGTCCCAGTTGCATTTAAAATTACATCTAATCTTATCAAGGAGCTTGTCATTGTTTCTGGCTGCTCATAGCAGGTACAGTACTGCCTTTGTTTAAGTCTGTTGCTTTACCAAATAAAGGCAAGAACTGCTTGCTTTTGCCATACGAGTAGTCCAATTGATTTCTACAGGAATACTTGCATAAGTAAAGCAAACATGATTTGGTAGTAAAATTGATTAAAAAGATTCTGAACAAAATATTCTTTCAGAATACATATATGCTGACTGAAAAATGTTTAAAGAGACAGCTAAAATGCATAGATAGAGTTAAGATGTAGATACTAAGTCTAAAGCAAGTGGAAGCATGAAGGAGTACATCAAAATCATAAACTGGAAATTTTTTATTTAAATTTGTCTTTCAAACTGTTTTACAGACAATAAACTATCTAGAGAGATGCATAACAGGGATTTTCTCCAAACTCTAAAACCTTCATGAGTTCTCTGTAAAAATGGTGAGTGCCGCTGAAGTGGGAAGTTGGTATCTCTAAAATTGAATGAATATTTTCCTGCCTCCCAAGGAATGTCTGCACTTAAAAAGAAATATAAAGACAAAAATAATATGCAGATGTAATGCCAGTTTCTTGCACTGCTTAACCAGGAGACGATCCTGAATCTTTCTGTATTCACTGGATGTTTAATCTTCAAGGGCTAATTCCTCAGCTGGCATCATTTATTTTCCCCAGCTGGAATTGTAACAGGCTTAATAACAAAGTAAGCGTTCTGAATAGTATTAATGCCATCATTTTAAAAACTTGCCCTGACCAGTACTCAGCAAATTATTAAAATTGTAATACTAATACTGAAAGAAATAATACCAAGAACATCCCACCAGTCAATAAAGATTCCAAGTTAAATCAGACATAAATAATTGCTATTAAGATTTAATTCACTCTCTATTCATGTCATTGTATAATTAAGACACAAAACGTAACTTGTTCAAGCAGGCTCCATTTAATGTTATGAAAGAGATAGTGAATTAGCCAAAGTTGTTTACATACGTGCAATTCTTCCCAGCAACAGTTCTCTTCCCATGCAGCTATCAAGTATTTTAAAAGAGCTCAGGAAGAATCCAAGTCTAAATAAATTTACAGAACTTAAGAGTTTAGCATGTTGAGCAGTTTTCCCCAAAATTTTAATGTGTACAATTCATCAGAATTTTGTGATATGTTTCCTTAGAGATCAAATTAAACACTGAAGTTCCTATTCAGGGTAGTTGATGTCTCTGCAAACAGTTCTGTGACAGCTCTGCAATTTTATCAAACATTGCTGATAACTGATCAGTTATGAACAGATGGGTTTTCCTCACCCTTGAAGAACAAATCCATAATTTTTTATGTTTATCTGAGAGAGGACTCTTGTTATCCCACACTCTCATTACAGATAGCGTGTACAACACTGTACCCAAAAAGGCGTAAACTTTCCTTGACACTGAGGATATTAAAGTTCATCCTAAATCAAAGGTTTCAATTAGAAGCCTAAAATTTAGTGAAGGAATTCCAGGTGTTATTGACAAAGAGATTAGGATTAATGGTTTAGGAGAGGAAACAGAGAAACTGTGTATGATAGCAAACAAAATACCACAGGGAGAGATGGCAATATATTTTTCTTAAAAATAAATTACCAGTGAATGATACAGACAAGGAGCAATTAACATACTCAAATCTTAAGTTAAATGATAATAAATTCAAAGAAACAATTTCCATACAATATTACCAAAATAAATATCTGAGTAGAAGTCACAGAGTACTAGACTGCATATTGACAGTTAAAATTTCTGTAGCTACATGAAACAGAAAAAAAAATGTATGCAGATACTCTGATTTCATGTTATGAGCCAACCACTACCTGAAAAAATGTATTGATGAGAAGATGCCTCCGGTTGTTCACTGGGGGTAATTTTTATATTTCTGTACAATGGAACTAGTTAATATCTTCAGAAGCATATGAAAGATGTGTGGGTTCAATGTACTATGCCAGCTGCAATAAAAACTACAGTAAAGATATATAAGTTATGTTGTTTTGTTTCATCTTTATCTCTGATTGCTATACTTAGCTTTGCTACCAAGAAAAGCATATGAAAACAGCTTTATTTTGTATATGTGTCAAGCAGAAAACACAGAACAAAGCACCATGTCACGTGAAAAATTTCTAGGACATTTTGAATCAGTCTCTAAAATCTTATTAGAGAAAAGTAATTTTCCAGCTGCAAATTATCCCTCAATATCACAGTATGTATATTGCCAATAAATAGAATTCTACAGGTAAATATAAATTGCATGTAATATAGTAATGATATTTCATATTAAATAACAGAATGTACACTACTAAATTCTTGTTAATTCTATGTTATCCCTTTTCTTTAGTTGTTTTTCTTGTATGTTTGTATGTTTTCCAAAATAAATCTATAGTAGCTTATACAATCTCATCTATTTTACTTTTGGAAACACTAAAATTAGCCAAGTTTAAAGTGTTCATATTGGGCAATCTATGAAAACTAACCTACAAACTTCATGTCAAATGATGCTGGATATCTATTAAAGCAACCTCACTAAACATCTGAAATCAGGGCATACTTGTTTAGGTAAATAGATAAGCCTCTCCCTTGTGGCTTCCAGTTTGAAATATTGACGTGAACTATTTTACCTGAGTGTTTTTGTTATGTACCAATTCTGACTAGAATTCAGGAATCCTGAACTTAATCTACTCTATGCTGCGGTGTGAGAGGCAACACCTGGTGTGTACCAATGTATTGAAAGAAAAACAAAAATTTAACAGATTATTTTTGTTTTTGTTACTTTTGGCTGAAAGTTTTTCCATGTCTTCATAGTGTCTCACATCTTTGTTCAATCTTGGTAAAAAATGTAGTGGGACCTTGAAATAACATCAAGCCTTAGCTTACAGACCATGGAGTTAAACCTGAACCAAAAATTGTCTAATAGAAGTTGGAATTTTAGTAGTCTTATATTGAAAGAAATGTGTTCAGACTACCATAAATTCAAACTTTGTATGATTTGTATAGATGTAGAACAGGTATCCCCAGATATCTGAGCTCACCCAAATTATGGACCCTGCAACACCTTGGACTTTCTGTATGTCTCAGTTACTTCACTCTCATGTACCCTCTGTAGCAAACATGCATTACCTGGACTCACTGCCACACACCAACTGGTAATTTATATCACCGCATTTAAATTCAACTGTACTTTTAGCCCACCAGCCTAGAAAATTGAAGGAGAACCTGAATAAACTCAATTAAACTTAACATTTGTGAACTTACACATCATCTTCACATCAAAAAATATTTATATCTTTACAGAGTGTTGCTCTTAATATGGCATCCAGAACAACTAGAGGACGTGGAGGGTTCAGAATATTATTCTAACAGATCTTGAAATATTCTAAAGTTCTGATCAATACTGAAAGAAAGTGGTATGAAAAACAACACCTTCTTATTCTACATATCTGTTCTTTGTGAACATTTGGAGTCAGAGTTGTATCTACAGCCTGTAGAAACAAATTGTACATTTACTGTATTTTTCCTCTTTTGATCTCGCAGAGCATGCACAGCGGAGAACAAGATAGATCCTCTTACTTTCCAGTTTTCTAACAATAAGCAGGATTTGCATGAATCAGTAAAAATGTCAAGTGTCCAAGAATAAAATAAGGCGCTAATGTGAAGGAGTTTTACCTAGTTTTACCTACAGAATTGGAAGTATTCCTAATGAAATATGAGGCAAATGTTACAACTTAGTTTGAGACCTATATGTTTTGTTTCACTTAGTGGTGGAAAAGACTGTACAAAAAAATACAGTTTTGGCAGATAATTAATAATAATCTATTAAGAATTAACCTTACTTTGAACTTGTTTTATGTGAGAGGATGAGTCTTATATTCCAGAACAATTGTGTGCATCTGAAAGTGTTCTGCCCAGAAAATAAATCAATTCTAGATTCCAAAATGTAAACAACTAATTATTTTTGTTTTTCTTTCTTTATTTATTACATTCAGATGTTTATTGTTAGAAACAAGAAGAATTTCTTCATGTTAGTCAAGTTGGTGATAATTGTTACACAAACATTTATACAAAATCTACAGTTAAGTCTACTTAGTCCATGTTCTGGTACAAGTTAGTAATTATTAACTCCTTTTATGATTGATATTTTTAAGATCATAGCAGTAACCATTATATAGGGTTTTTAAAGGTAGCATTTAAGAATACAAATCCAGCACAAACAATGTATTCCCACTACTATTTAGTCTTGTGGACAGCCTGTACCCCTTTTAGAATGCTGGTTTTCCTAC
>JAOWBP010051165.1:0-16419 GCA_028571105.1 Tragopan temminckii | reverse complement strand
AAAAACGAACTGATTTGTTTTTTGCTTTTGCTGCTTCTTGTTCTTGTCTACAAAACCAAGAAACAAAAAAAAACAAGTGAAACAAGTCGAACAAAGATGTCGTACAACAACAACAAGAAAGTCCAAAATTTTTTCGTTTTCTTTCTGGTGAATGAATAAATAAAAAACAGATTTTAGCCAGATTGATGATGAAAAAACAGAACAGAACAGAGAAAAACTAATTTGAAATGAATAATGAATGAATGATGAAATCAAGTGAATTTGCAATCAAAAACCAAATATCTTGACGTCTAGATGAGTGAGTGAGTGACTTTTTTCGTTAGTTGACATTTGGGACAGATATTGGATTTGTTTTCAAAAAAAAAATACATCCAGAGACAAGACAAGATCATTAACCAAATATAAAAAAAAGTTTCCAATGAATCCCGAATCATGATGATGAATCGTCAGGGAATGATTCTAAAAAGAAAGAAATCAATAACTTTTATTAATCAATAATTTATTTTTGATTAATTGATCGATCGATCCAAGATTGTAATGACAACTAACAACAACATTTCAAATGATGATAATGTTGATGACATCTTCATTCCAAAAAAAATGATTATGGGCAAATGAATAATTGAATTTAGTTATTTATTATTGATAATAACATCATTTCTAATCAAAATTTTTTTCGATATCTAAAATTACAAGAAATTTCCAAATATTCCAAATAACAAGCAAACTGACAAAAACAGACAACCAAAAACAAAAAATGTTTTTGGTTCATATGATTCAGTGTTATTAAATAATTAATTAATAATAATTATTTTTGTATACACGCAAAGAAGATATCATCAAAATCAATTTAGGTTCTTCATCATTGACAAATTGATATTAATAAACAGGCCCCTAGATGTTTGGGGAACTCTTTGGCCCATTATGACGATGACGACGACGAAATAGACGAGATGCTATGAGAAAATCTGCTGCTGCTGTTTCAGCAGAAAAAAAGAAGAAAATCAATTATTATCAAGTTATAAATAACAACAACAACAACAACAACTTGGAAGAGACATTGAAGATAGATGGATGCAGAGAAATAGTGGCCAAATAGCAACCAAAAAAAAATATCTAGCGGATAGATTGTCACCAAAAAATGATACTCAAACTTAGTTTATTACACACACACAAAATATCATTAGAACCAAAAAGCAATGTTGAACCATAGTAAATAAAACAAAATAATGACAGCCACTCTATAGACGAAGACTGATGATGATTAGGAGAGAGAGAATGGGACCCAAATTTTTCGTTTTGTACCCCAGAGAGATTCCCCAAGCCTGATTGCCATCAAACACACACAGAAATGGTAGAATCTGCCGTTCTATTATTGTCTACTTATAGCGTTATAGTTGTCATTTGTCGGCGAAAAATCAGTTTTGGGGTTATGCATTTTGAAATTTGCACAGTCACAAATTTTATGAAGGGTTCTTTTTACTGTTTTGTTGTGAAAAAAAAATTATTTTTGCAAAGTTCATGCTGACTGAATTTTTCGTTTTGAAATGTGATTTGTTTTTCGTAAATTTCATTGATTTTTTTATGGAAACTAAACATTTTTGGATGATAATTGGATAGAATCAACTTGAGATAATGAATATAATTAATTGGTATGTTGTTATTAATTAATATGAACAAATTTTAATTCTTTCTTCATTTCATATTTTAATTGCTATTTTGGTTCTTATTTGTTGGTATTTTGTGTGATCCATTTACATCTTCAGCCAAAATTTTTTCTTCACTCTTTCGTTTTCTTCTTGATGTGACCCAAAACATAACAGAGACACAATTATTTACTCTTTCTATTATTATTATTATTATTATTTTCTATTCAGAAACGTCAGAATCAATTTGGAACATCAGACCATTGAGAAGCAAAAATGAAGAATCTGTAAAGATTCATCAAGAATCTTGTATCTGGAACAAACTGATTTGTTCTGATTTTTTTTCTGTGTCTGTTTTAGAGACAAATCAAATGAAAATAAAATTATTCTGACAAATGGTGCAACCAAGAAAAAAAATTATTAGAGGAAAAAAGGGTTGTTCATCTAGAACCAAAATCGATCGAAACAGAGAGACGAAATGAAAAAAAAATCAATAGTTTTGAAATTGTTTTGATGATGCAACAAGAAATGATTCCGTTATTTTTAACTGAAGCAAAAATCTTGAAATGCTGAAAAAGAATTTTTTTTGAAAAAATAAAAATTATATTAAAATTGACATAATTTTTGTTTGGTTGGATGGAATTTTATTTTTTGAAATGCACAATCGAAAAATCCTACAAAATGTTTGTGATTCCGAGAAAAAAAAATATCTCCGAATTAACCATTTTAAATCGATGGATATGAATGAAATATTAAAAAATGTTAATGGATTCTACAGAAGGATATCCGTCCGAAAAGGGTTAAAATTATTGCTTATTTGAGCGATTCTTCCGTTCTGTTTTTTTTTTTTGAAATTTACCGCAGCGAATTATAGTCACCTACTACAACTTATGCATAAATGCAAATTAGAAAATTTTTTGGCAATTTTGGCAATTGGCAAGTTGATCATTGATCAAAAAAGCATGTTGCATGCATGCAATGAAAAACTTTTTTTTTGTAAGCAAAAGCAATCAAATAAACTCTAGAAAAAAACACACACAAACTTCTTTTATGCGACAAAAAATAACTTTTTTATTTTATTTTTCTCTGGTAGTTTGTTGTTGGTGACACATTTTGTTGTTTTTCTTGGTGGAAAACATAGAAGCGGCGTCATTTACTGTTGGCAGCTGTAATAACCAGACAGGCAACAGAACAAAAATCTATTTATCTACCTGAACGACTAGTTGTTTTTTTTTGGTCCTTTTTGCTTTTTTTCCGTGGATATTTTTTTTATATACGATATTCTAATTTAGCTATTTCAAATGAATTATTCAGACTGGTTTTCCTATGTTTGTTGTTCCAAACTTGCTTGTCGTTTGTTGTTCTTAATTTCAATTTTGTTGTTAATTATTTATAAACTCCACAAAAAAATATACAACAGTTTACTTTTTTTGTGTGTTGGGATGCGCTCCAGTAGAATCGTCCTTGGTGATAAGAAGTTTCTGATTCCTAAAAAATGAATGAAGTTGGAACAGTTGGCTGAGTGCTGTTTTGGAATGTTGTTTTCTTCATTTTGCTATGAAAGTCTCTTGTTGTTGAAACTCTTAAATTCTTGAGAAGCAAAAGTTTCTATTGGGCTTGTGTGTGTGTGTTTTTTTTTAATAATAATTTACTTTGGAAATGACTTTTGGATTCTTGTTCCAAAAAAGATCTCTCTCTTTTTTTGTTGATGATGATTATGGGGAATAATTTACACAACCCCAGAAAAAAAACTTGGTTAGTTAAGTCGCTGGTTTGTTTTTGTTGTTGTTTCTTGGTTACGTATAAAGAATAATAATGGGGGCATACAAATACGACGTTACTGAGGGGGGGGAAAGAACTCAATCAACCATTCAAGAATTTCACCACCATTTTAGCGTGATAATTTTACCATCTTATTTAAAGAGACTTAGTTGTTATTTTAACGGTAAGCTGTTATATTAAATCGCATTATAGGAAACTAGCTTTCAATAACACAACTAGCTATTATTCTTATTAATTCTTTAAATATGATAAAATGTAATTTTTGTTTTCGTTGGCTCGATGTTGATGGTTTCGGTTTCACCAACAACAGAACGAACAAAAAAAACCAAAATTCTAGCTTAGATTCAGAAGCAAAATCAAGCCAATAATGATAAATCGACTTTTGTTGTTGTTTTTTTTTTGTTTGCTAGTGCAGCAAGCTTCGTTTTCGGGAATCTGCTGTCGAGAATATTAATAAAATTCTTATTATTCCATAGAAAAATAAAGGAAGCCTTACAGAGAAAAAACAACACACAGTGGAATCTTTACCGTTTTTGATATCTACTTAGCAAAACTGTTTTCTGCTGTTATGTTGTTTTTTGTATTTGTTAGAGGCAATTTGGAAATTTCGGCAATTTGGAAATTTCGGCAATTTACAGCATATTCAATTCACCAAGGTTTTTTTTTGGATTATTCCACTTTGGTGAACACAGAGTGAGAGACGCACGAGTACATTTTTAAGAATGAATAAAACCATAATAAAAATTCTCCTTCCCCAAAGGTATTTTGCAATGTTGTTTTCTGGTTTCTGGTCATGTGCTCTAAACGAGAATCCTCTTATTATCATCATGAAAACGGTCTTATCATATGAAAGTCTATGCTTCATTATTTAAGGCTTATATGAAACAAAAATGTTGTCCAGTTCTAGCTGGGTTGAATACTGGCTGCTAAAAAGCAATTTATTTTATATAAAATTGTCACATAAAACCAATCCTAAACTAAATAAAAATGCACCGAAAAAAACAGTTAACCAAATAACGGATGGTTTTGGACAATATTTTGGATCCAAAGGTTATTATCCATTTTTTTTTGATTTGTTGCTGGTTTGCTATGGATGACCAACAACAACAACAATCAACAATAATGGCACTCTAAAAATGGTTCCAGAAAAGGTTTTTTTCAAGAGGACTTTGAACTAGAAAAGTTTTGAAAATGGATTAATTATTTAACATGTTCTCAGTCGATTGTCTTTTGTTAGAAACTGTTTTTTTCCAGTTTCATACTAGAATCCTGATTCCGGATTCTGGATTCTGTAAAAGTGTTGTTGCTCGCTCTCTTGCCCCAAAAAACTAACCGTTTTGTTGTGTATTTTTGGTGTGCTAAACAGTTTTTTTAAAGAGAATATTTCTTTTTGATTTTGTTTTTTATAGCCCAAAAAGCTTTTTCGTGTTTTACGTTTATTTAGTGTGTGTTTTTGGAGAGAACTTCATGTGATGGTTCTTGTGTGATTGTTCACACAATAAGTTTTTTCTATATTTATTTATTTATATTTCATATAGAGTTATCATCAAGAGAGAGAGAGAGAGAGAGAGCTTGTTCCAAGAATCCTGAATCCATAAGGATCATCCAAAAACATTTTTTTCTGGTTTCCAGGAAAATAACCAAACAACAACGATAAAAAAATAACAATTTTTGGAAACATTTTTGAATGATAATGCAATGCAAATCCTTTGGAATTTTGTTTGTTCCAACAGAAAAAAAATGATGATAATTAAACAACCAAAAAGTCATTTCACCAAACAAGCCAACAAAAAAATCATCATCATCATTCCGTAATCACCATTCATTTATCATCATTTCATTTTTTTTAATTATTTTTTTAATTAGCTGAAGCATCCTTTTTTTGGTAACTACCTTTTGTTGGATAATAATTATTTTGCGAGAGAGAGAGTTTTGAAGCATTGTGTCTAGTTTATATTTGTTTTGCTGTTATATCAAGCTGTTGTTGTTGTGTATAATTCCCGAAATAGCACCAGAATGGTCAACAACATCCAACATTTGGTCCATATAACCCAATTAAATGCTACCGTTTGTTCTTTGTGTCTGTTTTTGTCTGGGTTTCACGTTTTGACCATACGTGAGTCAATTAAAAAAGCTGTGTCTGTGAGTTGAAGAGGAGGAAAAAACGAGGGGAAAAATTGAATAGAAATGTTGGGGTAACATGACGGTAACATCATCAGCATACCCCTGGTTCCGTTTTTCCCCCTGAAACGTTTAGTTTCAATTAGTTTTTTTAGTCATTTGACAGTTTTTTTGTGTGGAAAACTTTTTTTATTTTTTTATGGTTGATGCCAGGTTGGCAACAAAAGCAAAACAACAACATACACAGGAATAAAAATATATTGAACAATGGATGATCGGAAGAGAGAAAAATTGAAAATAACAACCAGAAACTAATGCTGGTTATATGGAAGAAATTCATTAATTTTTGGCCAGAAAAAAATAAAAAAAAACTTTTGTGTGCTGTTCCAGAATGAAATGTTGTTGATGTTGTACGGTTCCTATAAGCTTCCAATAACAAGGTCCACCAAAAAAAATAGGAATGAAGACGAATGAAACTGGCACAAAATATATTACTTACTTACTTATTATTTTTGTTGTTGTTCTGCTTTTGTCTGGATACAATAGAATGATGACAAGATGTTTTTGAGGTTATTCCAAGACGGTACCAGAAAATAGAAATGTTTCCAAGAAAAAATATTCTCTGTCAATAGGGCATCTTTATATATTCAATGGTTTTTTTTTGGTTAGAATGATACCATAAAAAGATACAAAGATACAATTATAATGATATGTTCTCCACTTTTAATGTTTCCTTGAATGCGTTCAAGGAGATTTACAAAATTGCATAATATGATCTTGTTGTCCAATGGATCATGGACAAGTTCGTGGACAACAACAAAAGTTATGATTTTACCATAAATCTGTCACAAAATAAACAACGAAGACATGAAGCAAAAAATATTTAATGAACATTGAACCGTGTAAAATACTTTTGTAGTAGTATGCTTTTTCCGTTTGGATTATAATGGAATATTTTATCATTGTAACTATATTAGCTCACTTTTTAGTGTGGAGACTTTAAGATTAACTTTCACTATTAAGAAATCATTATTATAGAATGTTAGTATAACATTTATATTTTGGTTATAATCGTTCGTTGTTCCATCATACCGAACAACATAAAATGAATGAATGATGAACTAAGTCGTTGACTTTCTGGTTGGCTGGGTTCATGAATGCAGGCAAAACACTCCTATATAAGATACATTGAACGTTGTGTAAAGAAAGACTTTTTAAAGAGTCATTTAGGGTGTATTCTTGATACTGAAATTACAACCAAATTCAACAACGCCCTGAAATTTTTTTGGAAATTGTTAAGCGTTTTTTCCTCTTCATTTATAATTTTTTGAAGCTTCTGGAACTGAAAAGTGAGCACACACCAACCAACCAACCAAACCACTCAGAATGGCAAAAAGTCAAACACCAACATAATGCTGGATTAAATCTTCTTGGTGGATTGTTTTTTGTTAGCTCTCACTTTATGGAAAGAAATGCTTGTCTGAGACAATATGCTGTGTTGTCTGATAATGAATGCAGACACACACACACACACAATCAAAATAATCATCAACCAACAGCAGGAGAAAACACAATGTTGTTCACAACATTTAACAACAATTTTATTATGGATTTTATTATTTAAACATTTACTAAATTTAGTTGTCGTTGTCTTTTGTATATGTTTTTTTAATATGACGACAAAGAAGAAGACAACAACAGGTAAATCAGGTAAATCACAGAAACGGTTGACAACCCCGTTTGTGTGTCTGTGTGAATCTTCGTTTTGCACACATGGTTACTGCGTTGTTGTGCTTACCTGGCTTGCTTACCTGAACGGTTTTTTTGTTCATTATTATAATTTTTTTAATATATCTCTCATTATTTACCTTTTTTATATTGTTCTACAAGACTTTTGTTGTTGTTATCTCAGTTTGGTATTTAAATGGCAACAGAATGAATTAGTGTGTTGGTCTTGCAATGAATCATTATGTATTCATCATTATGATGTTTTGGAATCTTCAAGACTAGTTTGTTGTTGTCGAAGAAATTGAATTCATGGTAATTTAGTAATGAACGAGATGTGAATGAAGATAGATTTATTATGAAAGTTTGTCGCATGGGATGCTTGCTTGCTTTCTCCTAGTGTCTGTGTGTGGTACAATCTGAGTTCAAGCATTTTTTATATTGGAGAATTTGGCATTTTTTGGTGGATAAATTAACAAAAAATGAGGAAGAATATCCAGACAGATCAAGAGTTGAAAAAAATTCTGGTTCGCCAATAAACAAACGAAATATATTTGCTTCTCATGGGATTTTTGATGCTAGAATTACTGAAAAAAAGTATCAAATTGTAGAAATTTTTTTTATAAAAAAAATCTTTTCAATTTCAATTTGATAGGAAAAAAAAGCTTTTTAGAGAGCTTTTTCTGGCAAACAAATCTATTTTGTTATTTTGTTTTCATTTGTTAGCGTTGAAAATTGAAAATCATTCATCAAGCTGGTATAAACCAGATTGCAGTCTGCAATTTAACATCAGAAATTGAATCCAGAAATGCTGCTTTCAATAGATAAATCCCAAAGAAATTTCATTGAAAGTGTATCATCTTGACTATTCTCTATAAAAAAACTTAAGTCTTATAAAGGATTGGCTAATTCATTACTCTAAATGTTTTGGATTGGTTTTTATATAAAATATACGAATGAATGATCAAATTTGTTTGCGTTTTTGATTGCTTCGTAATTTGATTTGATTCTGGAAAAAATGCTTTGCAGTGAAGCTTGTATTGAAGATTTTTTTCAAAATAAAATCAATTAACAAATTTATATGATGAAAAATAATAATAAATATAATTGATCCGATGTTTTCAAATCAAAATTAATTATTATTTTGCAAAAAACACTGCTGGATACCAAATGGAGTCTGATAAGAACCAGAACATTTTCTCTGATAAACAAAAAATAAGCAAAACTTCATTGTAAATCACTTTGGTGCAATAGCACAAAATTCAAGCTTAATCCCATTATTATCTTAAGCAAAATGGCTGAGAATTTTCCTAAAAAAAATATATTTTTTTGAGAATATAGTTTGATAGTTTGACGATTGTTTTTTAGTTATTGTTTCACTTGGTGGACAATTTCTTTTTTGGTGTCCAATTAAAATGACCAAACAGCATTGTGCTGTTTTTAATTGACGTCTTCTTTGGTTGGTTTTTCTCTGTTATTTATTTATCTAAAACGAAAGCTTCTGGCTTGGTGGTTGGTTGGTTTCGGTGTCCAACCAAAAAAAAAGGAATTATCTTGTCTTGTGTGTGTGAGAGAAACATTTTCTTCAAACATTTTGCTAGTTTAGCAATATTTTTTGTGTCTCTCCCACAATGTAGCATTGTTAAATAAAGAAAAAAAAGTATGCCGTTATATCAGATCAGATTAACCACTAAAATCAGATCTGTCCAGTATGGCACCATAACTCTATTTCTCTCTTTTATTTATTTATCGGTTCATTGTTTACAATAGAAATTATTATTTTAGAGAGAGAAAAAACCAGACAATTTCAATTGAACGTCTCAGCGTTTTTGTCTCTTAGTGTCTGTCAAAAATTTATTTTTTCACACACAGAGAGAAAGGGAATTGAGAGAAATTTATCCAAAAATATTTTTCACCAAACAACAAAAAAAAAGATTTTTTTTTATTATTTGAAGCGTTTAAAAAAGATCCAAGAGCTATAAGAAGATAGTTTTGTTTCTTGGATTCTTGGTAGTTTTTTTTAAAAAAAAAAACATCATCATCATTATTATCACTGAAAAATTCCCTTTTGGTTTAGTGTCTCTCAATTTTCTCTTATTGTAAAGCTATATATACCCAGCATACAGAAGAAGATTGCCAAAAAAGAGTATTCGCGCCATGGTAGAGTTGGTGGCATATGCGCCATAGATCCAACATGCAACAACGATTCATTGCAGCCAAATCCAGTTGATTCAAAATGAAAAAAAATGCTACCATGATCAAGACCACGACGATGCTGATGAAAAGAAGAAGAAGTTTTCTCTACATTTGGATCCTGCTCTCTTCAAGCATCTTCTTCATCTACTCTTTTATATTTTGAATTTGTTTTGAAACCAAGACGAACAAGACAAGAAAAAGCTTTCACATACAAGCAGCCACCGTCGCCGTCGCAGCAGCCAGCACAAGATATAGAAATAGAGAGAGAGAAATACCAACCAGAAAAAAAGTGAATGAGAAGAAAGAGAAATACGGCGGGATCCAACACGGATCGTCCGGATCATTCACCAAACTGCAACAACAACAACAACTATTTCTCTCTATCTCTCATGGTCTCTAGTTTGGTCTTGAAAATTAGTTTGTTTGGTGGTGTGTTAGTGTATGTTGTTTCAAATGTTGTTCCGTCTTCAAAATTTTTGTTTCATCTTTAGGCTGTTTTTGTTATGAGGAATCAATCATTTTTTTTAAAAAAATAACATTTTACAACATTAAAAAATTGTCTCTTCTGTCCAATTTATGGTCAGTCATCGTCAGTGATCAATTGACCAAATTTTCGTTAGTTTGTTCCTGTTTTTTTTGTTTGTTTGTTGTTTCATCCTCGTCCAACATAAATTAAATTAAATCATATCTAAATTTAATCTATATTAATCATAATCAACATTAATTTTTTTTGTATTTATTTTGACCACCATCACCGGACATAATCAAGCATCAATGAAGATGATAATATCCTCGATATATATCGAGGTTTTACACTTGTTATCTTCGGTCTTTTTTATTTAGCTACTGCCACTGTTGTTGTTTGTTGAATCTTCATCATCCTCATCCAACAGTTTTTGCTTCGTCGTTTTTTTTGGCGACCAACTTTTTTTTATATTTTTGTTGCAACTTGTTCATTTCGTATAACTACCGAACAACAACAACAACCACATCATCAGCAACAACCCCTTTTGGTCCGGCCGTCCAGTTTTTTACTTCATGATCTAAATTCTACTTCAATTTTTTTTGTGGTAGAAGATAAGATCATCAGAAGAAGAAAAATATAATAAAATAACACAGAAAAAATGTGTGGTTGAATGGCTGGCCAAAATTACAACAGCAACTGGTTCTGTGTATGATTCAAATGCTCATATATTCAATGGAAAAATTAAGTTGGTCGTAGCATCATCTTGTTCTGCTTTAAATCGTGTGCTGCTTTCTAATTTATTTTAAATGTTATTTCTGTGTTTTTTTTGATGTTTAAATTTAATTTAATTTCTTGGTTCCATTCTGTGATGAATTCAATTTCAAATGCTACCAAAATTAAAACCAAATACAACCTGAGTGAGTGAATATAAATTGTCTTTCGTCCATTGTCCATTATAAACTTGTTTGTACCACAAAAAATAATTTTATTTGATGTTGTTGAAATTGTTTTTTGAAACTTGGTGATTTGTTTTTTGTGAAAAAATCTGGTCAATATTTTTCTGGTTAAATTCGTTTGCCTGTTTATTGAAATCATCATATTTCATTCAGGTAAGAACAATTTAAATTTGGCGCCAATTTGATTGCTAAAAAAGTGTCAATTTAAAGTGTATTTTTTAAAAATTATTTTGTCAGCTGTCTTATTTTTATGGTGATCTACCTGTTGACAGGTGTTCAATCAATCATTCTCACAAAAAAAATTATTCAATTTTATTATTTGATATTAACAAAAAAAACAACATTGAAAACAATATAATCAAAGTTAATTTACTTTTTTTGAAAATCGATCTCGATTAATCAATCAATCGATCGATTGAACGACCGGACGAAACACACCGGTGTGTTTTTTAGCTATAGATTTTTTGTGACCCATTAAAAAACAACATTTTTTGTTGTTAGAGGATCACTGTTGTGATAGGTGATAATGTCACACACTACCAAACAAATTACATACAAAATATGGACAATAAATAATGCATTTTTTTTGTTCATGTTGTCCCGAATTGCATGTTGTTTTTGTCAAATGTCAAAATTTTTTTTGCCATATAAATATATAAAAATTTGTTGTAAAATATTGGAATCAAACAAGATCCTCACAGGCTGTTTGTTGTTGTTGAAAAATACGTTTGTTTGTTTGAAAACGATTTGGGCGATATAGACAAATAGAGAGAGAAGCTGAACAACAAGATAATATTTGAGACAATTTCCGCATATATTCAGCTGTATAACAGCAGCAGCACCAATTGTCACAAACAGAGACAGACACAAAATATATAAATGAAGCACTTCAAATACAATTGTGAACACCAAATAACAAACAAAAAAAATATTTGCTGAACTCTATCCCTTTTAGCCCAGAAAATATCATTTTTTGTTGTATTATAATATAACCAATATATATCGGCTTATTATCGACTTTGATGGAAAACTAGATCATAAAAAATACAAGAGAAAATTGAGAAATTTTATTTTATTTTTTTGGTGAAAAACGAACAAAAAATTTGTCACATTGAACTCTGTTAACCGATATTTATTCTTCATCATCATCTCATTTATTTGGATATTTTTTGTTGTTGTTACTGTTTCTATGATCAATTTTATTTGAAATTTCTTTCTCTAGTTCATCTTTTTTCATCAATCATTGAATGGATGCATTCAGCCTAGAAAATATATTTTTTTCAAAAACCTTATTTTAGAAGTAGCACTTTTCTGATTGCTCAGCATCAATTTTTATTTTATTTTCCTTATGATTTTGTTGTTGTTGGATATTGATCAGCAATCAACAACGTAAACATTGATCAGTCTGTGTGTGTGTGTTTGGATATGTTCCTTGATCCTGGATGATGATAAAAAAGATCTTCAAGGATACTAGGATAAAAACCGAATATATGAGCATCCTACAATATAATTTCATTATCCTTTAAATGGATTGGAAATCCATTCATAAGAAGATGATGATTGCATGGCCCCTTGATTGAATTAGTGGCGATGGTCCCTGTTGATGTTGTTTTTGTTGTTTTCGGTTCTTAACTATTCCGAATCCTTGATGCTGAAGACAATTTCCTGTGCCAGGAAAAAAAATGAAAGATTTATTTCAGTTCCTTAATGTCGCTTAGCCTATTTTTTTATATGTTCAAAATTGATTGATTGACTTGATCAGTTTGGTTGGTTGGTCGGTCGGTCACTTGGTCGTAGCTGGGTTTTTCTTCATTTGCCGGTCTGATTGATTGATTGCCTAGTTGGATGCTATTTGGCCTACTCCATCATGCTGTTGTTGTGATTGGGTCTTCTTCAATTTCATTTTCTTTTGGCCAGGACGATTAATGGGTTTTTCAGCACGATACTTTTCATTTTGGTAGGTTTGCATCGGAAATGCCATTGCATAAGCATTATAACAACAGCAGCAGCTGTTCTAAAGCCAAAAGAGAAATTTAGCACAAAACCAAACTAAACGAAGCATTTAACAGGACAACAACATAGTTAAGCTGTGCAATACACTATCAAAATTTAGTCCATAAACAACAACAACAACAACTAAAATTTTAGGAGGAGATTTATTGGAGTGGTCAATAGATAAAATGCAATATGAATCTAGATCACAGTTTATAACACACAAACATCTGGTCTTGTTAAATATAAAAAGGCATCAAAGAGTTAATTTAAATTTGCAAAAGTATTTTTGATTAAAAAAAAATGCTGGTGTTGTTCGATTTTAACGGCTGCTGTTTTAGCTGCCGTTTGATGATATTTTTTTTTTAATTTTTTTGTGATGATGGATTATGAAATGAAATCATAAAAAAATAAAATGAACCAAGCGATCTAAATAGACTATCTATAATAAAAGTGCATTTGTCTGTGTATTTTTGTTGTTTTCATCATAACCCTTTTTTTCATCAAACAACTTCCTCAAACCTCGACCCAACAACAAAAGTAAGATATTTTAATTGCATTCCAATCATATTTTCTTGTCTTTTGGTGTCTATTGTCTTTTTTGAATTTAAAATTTCATAATTTAAAAGATTTAAGTTGTTTCATTATAATCTAATCTATCATTGATTATCGATAAGTGATCAATAGATTCAAATGAAAGTGATTTGATTCAATGTAACTGATTAACTAACTAACTAATCAGGTAAATAATCAAGAAAATTAGTTGATTAACCAAGTTAACAGTGGTTCACAAATTTCAGGGTTTTTTCAATGATGATTTTTAATGATTGTTTTTTAAAAAAAATCATAATTGTGCGTTGGAGGTTGGCTATTAAAATTGTTCATTATTCCATGTTATTTAATAAGTAAATAATTCATTAATTCAATGCCAAACAATTATTATAAAACACTGGAATGTACTTTGCCAAATAATTGGTTGCTAACCAAACATACTGGATGGATAATAATGCTGCTTAACTGGTTAGTTATATAATAATAGACATTGATGGAAGAAAAATTTACAATAAATAAGAATATTGTGTTTGCTTTGATGATGGTACTTTAAGTTTTACTTATTGCTTATTTTATTATTATGCAACTAACTAACCAAACAAGATGAAAAGAAACTTCATCCTCGTAAAAAACGTGTGTATGTGTATTGGTGTATTGGTGTGTGTGTGTTAGTGTTAGTATGTGCGTATAATTGAGGCAGAATTGACACATAAGCTTCCATCATCAACATAAGCATTGAAGCAAGCAAACAATTGAGCTAACTGTTTATTATGATGTTTTATGTGTATGTAATCTGCACAAAATAGACTTCTTCATCATCATCATCTTTGTCTTCTTTTACCAAATTAATCAACAACAACAACAAGAAAAAAACGAGAGGAAAAACCTTTAGACAAGACCAGAAAGAAAGTTTGTTTTGTTTGCTATTGGTGGTGGTGCTGCTATACAGATCCTAATTGCTGACTATGACATAACTTTCTCTATCACACTTTTTTTCTTATTGGCTTTTTCTTTACTTTTTCGGTTGGTTTTTTCTGTGTGTATTTTGTTTTTTTCTGCTGCTGTTTTTTTCAGTCTATTTGGAAGCTAATAAACTGCAGCGTGTGTGTGTGTGTTTGTGTCTGTCTGCATCTGTATATTTTTGTTGGTGAACAAAAGCAATAAAAGAAAACACCAGAATTTACGAGCCAAAAAAAATTTACTATCCAACGGCCAGATAAAACAAAAATTTGAGTTGGATTATAAAACAGCAACAAATTAAAACAAACGAATGCTATTCTAACTTTTGCAATCAGATTTTTTGTTTGGTGGTATTTCTGAAGATGATATATTCCACTATATTTCTCAACAAGCGTTTCTCAACAAGCAACTTTAATTTGATTGCCTGAATCCGATTTCCTCTCTTTTTTTGCAAGATCGATTTTCACTAACAAACAAAATCTTCTTAAACTGCCAAAAAAAAACTGGTCAAATGAAATTGGAATATAATTCCTAACAAACAAACTAAATGTATGTGTATAACCCTTTATTTTTATATGAATTCGGGCTGATCAAATATTTTAAATAGGAAAAAAATTTAGGTAGATGCTTTTGGACAAATGTTATTTAGTATGTTGTTTATCAATTATTAAAGGTAAGACAACGAGAAAATCATTTTTCACAGTTTTTTCCAAGTGCTAAATTTATTTAAAAAAATTTCTATTCGATGTTATTTTTGACATGTGATATCTTGTTTGTGTGTTTTATTAAAAGGTAAAGGTAAATGATGATGATCACCTGATCAAATGCAATTAATGATTGATTGAATGTTTTGGCCAGGTTGAGCACTGAGCACGTATCGTCCAAGAATAATCTGTTTAAGCTGTGTATTGAAAGAAAACCTGTTTAAGAAGAATTATGTAAAAAATTTCATATTTCTCCAAAGCTTGGTAATGTTTACAGATTCCTTGTAAACCATATGATGATTATAATTATCAATGATTGACATAATATATCATTTTTTGTTGATTATTATTAATAATGTTGTTGTTGTATCCTGATGATCGTTTCAATATTGCTTGAAATATTCATTGAATGAATGGATCACGAATAGAGAGTCAGATGTTCAAATAATATGCTTTATGGTTGTTGTTTTTTTTTATATTATTACTTTGAGACTTTCCATTTCATTTCATTTTTTCTTGGTTGTTGGTTGTTGGCCATAATAATAAATTTGTCTATGCTTGTGTCCTGCTGCTGCAGCCTGATGCTTGCTTGTTTGCTTGCTTGCTTGGTTTGTATTGTTCACATCCATCCACACAGACAACACAATGCATCATCATTTATCATCGAATATAAAAAACGAAGAAGAAAAGATATAAAAAAACAACAATTTTGATTCAAAATTTGATTTATTTAATCATATATAATTTTTTTCTTGTTCAAAAAAAAAGATAATATTCTGTTGCTGTGGCCTCAAGAGAGAATGAAAAGAAAAAAGGAAAACGGATGTTTACAAGCTTGTTTCAACTTGACCACAGCAACGGACACAAAGACAAGCATTTTTGTTATGTTATTGTATTTAATAATAATTCAACTGAATCAAATTTTTAATAATATAAGGAATGGTATGTTTGATTTATTATTATTCGTTAGGGTTATAGTATAAATGCCAGCAGAAAAATACAGTTTGTCAAATGCTTTGTAAATGCAGGTCGAATCATGTCAGTGAATGGTGTGTTTTTGTATCGTTATTAAATCTATTCTATTATGAATCATTATTATTATTAAAATAATAAGAATCTGGTCCCGAATTTGGTCCCGACAGGCATCCTCAGTAGATTCTGTAAAATTGATGCACTGAATACATCATTTTTTTCATGTTTCGCCCATATTTTTTTTAATAATAGATTAATTCATATTTTTTTCCATCATCATTATAATAGGCTCTATCATTTTCATCGTCAGCATAAGTTATCATGGTATCGTATCGTCTATAAACGAT
>JAOWBP010051164.1:0-16423 GCA_028571105.1 Tragopan temminckii | reverse complement strand
CCAGGCTGGAGGATGATGTACGCTATAGCCGCAGTGGCACAGATCACCCCACACAGCCTCCACACCTCAGTAGGCACAGGTGGGTATATCCACCTTTTCTTACATAAATATAACATTTTCTCAGTCACTGACTAAACCACTTGGACAGTAACTTAAGATGGTGCCTGCGCTGCTCATTAGTACAGCAAGCACTTGCACGGGGTGGACTCTGAAAATCTCAGCATCCATAACCTTGCTTTAAATTTCAGCATCTGAGCAGCACTTCCTTGATAGGATGAGGGAGTTTTGTTTGTTTGTTTGTTTTGGTTTTCCTTTTGAGGAGCAACAGTTGGAATGCATTTCCAGGTTCCAGGTTCCTGCTTAAGGAACAGAACAGTTTGCTTTTCCATATCTCCTTATTGCTCTCTGGAATAACAATGCAGTTATGGCTGAGGACTCCTCTGTAACAGAATGAGCAAATGTAATGGGAGAGGTCTGTGGTTTGTGCAGGAGGGGTACCTGGCATCCCTGTATGAGAAAGGTGCTCTGCCCCTCTGTGCTCTCAAGGCGCACGGCCATTTCGTTCAACTTTATGAAATCACTGAGCTCTGCTCTGTGTGACAGCGACAGGGCCTGAGGGAATGGCATGGAGCTGTGTCAGGGGAGGGGCAGCTGGGGGTTAGGGAAAGGGTCTGCATCAGAGGGCGGTGCGTGTGGAATGGGCTGCCCAGGGCTGTGGGCATGGCCCTGAGGGTTGGAGTTCAAGGATGTTTGGACAGCACTCTCAGACACAAGGTTTGGCTTTCAGATGGTCCTGTATAGAGCCAGAAGTTGGAGTTGGACTCAGTGATCCTTGTGGGTCCCTTCCAACTTGAGTTATTCTATGATTCTATGATATTTTATCAACTCTATTTTATTTTATCAACTCTATTCTATTTTACTACAGAGCAAACACTCAGGGTGGTTGCTGCACAAAGCGTGCTCCGAACCCCACTGTAGTGCATTCGCGAACCCCCAGAGCTGCCTTTTTCTCTGTGGTTCTTCTATAGCCCAGCCAGAAGCAAGGTGACTTGCAGGCAGTGCCCCTACCTACCTACTGTGAAGAAGCAGCAGAGAAGGCGAGAGGC
This sequence comes from Tragopan temminckii, assembly GCA_028571105.1. Classification (NCBI taxonomy): domain Eukaryota; kingdom Metazoa; phylum Chordata; class Aves; order Galliformes; family Phasianidae; genus Tragopan; species Tragopan temminckii. The sequence continues at coordinate 15,317 of JAOWBP010051164.1, read as the reverse complement.
AGCGTTTGCTGTTTCCAAAAAAGGGCTGGCTGCTCTGCCTCTGTCCCCGTGCTACATGCAGTGGGAACAGGCAGCCTGTGGACAGATTTTGGAAACGATAAAAAGCAAGGGGATGCACCAGCTCCTCCCTGCACAGCTGTGCCTCGGGGAGGGCTGAGCGTGGAGGTCCCCACTTGTGTGCTCCCCACAGTGCCCTGTGTGGCTCTGGTTTTATTGCAGCTGTGCCCAGCCCGGGACATACTGCCCCAGAGCAGGACCGGTCCCTTGGCACACCACAGTTGCTTTTTGGCAGCTGCAAGCACCAACCTCGCCTCTCTCTTTGTATCCAGGCTCTGCACACGGTGGCCTCTGTAAGGAGCAAGTCCTCTAAGTGTGACGCAAGAACTGTCTGCTTTTTTTTTTCTTTAAATTTGTCTTTTACTGCTCTGTTTTCATGTTACAAGGGGATCCTCTCATTCTTACCCCCGCCAAGTACAAAAGAAATGACAGATTAGCCCCGAAGTACGGGAGCATCTTTCTTCTCCTCAATGGGAGGCACAAATTGAAGCTGACAGTTCCCTGGAAGCAGCGCAACCCACGGAGCAGCCACAATAACACATGCCATCTCCCAGCCCTTTTAAAGCTTCAGCCTTGCTGCTGAACGCCTGCTCTGCCGGCCCGAAGCACCCCATGTACTGCAACCACCAGAGCCTCCTGGGTCAGACAGCTGCTGGTGGGCCTCCAGCCACTGATTGATTTCAGATAATCGCTTCTCCGAAGCGCTTTTAGTCTTTAATTCAACAAAACACACGACACAACCACTTAGCTGCAACACCCAGAGATTGGTCAGACTTGGTTTGTCCTAAAAATAGCACTGATGGGAAAACTTCAAGCCATCCGTCAACCCCGGAGAGGCTTGAGGAGTTGCAGCAGAGAAAACTTACATAGTTGTCCCTGAGGCGCTGGGTTTAGCTTCTCTGTATGTATTCTTGCAGCTTGCCTTCACGCCCACATAAGATCAGCCTGGACCAACCCTACCTATTCATATTTAACCATTCCCGTTCAAGCTGACCAAGGGAATAGAATCACAGAATCATTCAGGTTGGAAAGAACCACTGAGATCATCCAGTCCAACCACCAACCCACCCCCACCATGCCCACTGACCATGTCCCTCAGTGCCACATCTACACATTCCTTGGACACCTCCAGGGAGTGACTCCCCCATCTTCCTGGGCAGCCTGTGCCACTGCCTCACCGCTCTTTATGAGAAGAAACTTTTCCTAATACCCAACCTGGACCTTCCATGGCACAGCTTGAGGTCATTACCTCTTGTCGTATCACTGAACCTATTTACAGTGTTGGAGGCAGATAGGCAAATAAGCACTTGCAAATCCGTGTGGGAGGTTTGCACTTGGATAGATGGGGCAAGACTAAGTACTGCTGCTGCCTTTCTCTCTCCCTGAGATACCTATGAGCAGCCCTCACTGCTTGCTCTGTCTCCCAGTACCTCTCCCTTCAGTTGGATTTCCCTTTACACCTACTGGAAGACTGACACAGCACAGAGGGCAGATGTGGTTTCTGGATCTGGTGCATGGGAGTGCATGGGGCTCAGGCCCTTGGTACAACCTGGGGCAGGCAGGTGGGAAGGGGGATGTAGCTTTGCATTCACAGGTGGGCATTTTCTGTTGTATGGCAGTAGGGAAAATACTTTTTCCTTAATTGAGTAACTTAATCTCCTCTGTTTGTCTCTAAGTTAAACATGTTTGGGCTTAAAACTGTAATTGTAGGGGCATCTATTGCACATTTGTGCAATGACATCCCAGCAAGTGGTTTTCGGCCAGGACATCTCCCTGGGTGCGGAGGCTCCTTCTCTGCCGATCACTGGAAGCATCATTGGGTTTTGGTAACAGAAGCTATCCCAAATGTACAGGCATGCTTGTGGGTGGTGGAGCTGCTGAAAAAATACTGCTGCTCAGTCAAGTGTATGATATGTCAAGCCCTGCATGAATGAATGCCCTTTCCTTGTCTCAATCAGTACATCCGCAAAATGCCATTTTGTTGGTTCAGAGAAGGACTTGGGTTTTTGCACAGGGCTGATTGTGGGCTGGGGAGCAATTGGCTGTGAGGTGCTCTTTGAAGCATGAGGCATTTTCCTGAATTCAGCGTAATGCTCGCAGGCCACATCTATTTAGATAAACGCATCTTTTTAATCAGAATAGACATCTGCCAAAGTGAGCAGAGGGGACTGCTTGGTTTATCAGACATTTAGATTAATGAGCCCAAGGACTGGAAACACTCATTAAATCATCTATCTGTGCTACACAGAACCAAACCAAGGCCATATTAAAAGTGGTAAGACCAGCTGATGCCATGGCTGGAGAATAATCAGCTTAAAAGCCTGCTTGTAAAGCCAAGATTTTGCTTTCTTTGCATTCAGAGAGCAGTGAGATCAAAGAGCCTTGCTGCAGGCGCAGCCAGGTTGGAAGGGCTTGCAATGTGTTTGGCTTCCATGCCATACACTGCAAGCAGAAGCTGCCCGATGTTCTTTTCAAGGATGGAGTCTTTGCGTCCTTGTTTTCTTCTACCCAGAATGGCAGCACATGCCCATTGTTGCTGTTATGTGAATTGGAAAATGTAGAAACCTCAACAGAGAACAAAATGAGAAAAGAGCAGAAGGGCAGTGGAGGACAGAGCGTGGTGCCATGCCTGGGAAATTTTCGTTGGCTTGCAATGGCCCTGGTGGGTTTCTTCTTTAAACAGCAGAACATGGAAAAGTGGGCCTGTCCCGAGATGCGCACAGCCCTCTTCTATGCAATGAAAAGTTCCACCAGATAATTGCCTTGTAGTTCAGCAATATAAATGCTGTCAGATCTCTTTAATCCAGTCTCAGTTTATCTTTCAAGTCTCTGTATCTACAAATACTTAAATGGTAACTAGTAGCAAGGCTGTAGTGTATGGCATTTGAAACTCGAGATTTCTTTTTTTAATATTCACTCCAGTTGAAATTTACCAATTGAACTCAATTAGCTCTACTTACTATATACTCAAGAGTCTCATCAGGTTTGCATTGGCCATGCCTGTAGCAGTAAACTGTATCAGCTTGGGTTTGTTCTCCAGCATTAATAGCAATAGGCACTGGAACAGTCTTCCCAGGCAACAGGCGCTATTTCATCCGAGTATTGATTCTGAGTCTCTTTTCTTTTAGTTTTCAGTTGTTCTCCCTTGTCCTGTGCTGTCAGATGATGTAAAAAGTTCCCCTACCTCCTGTTTAAAAGCTCTTTTTTAAATACCATAAGGCCGCAGTGAGGTTCCCCTAGAGCCTTCTCTTCTCCAGGCTGAACAAGCCCAACTCTCTCAAGCCTTTCTTCACAGAAGGCTTGAAAAGATTGTCATCAGAAAAATACCAACCTCTACCTTAAATTAAAAAAAAGTAATCGAGGTAATCTACATCAGCTGTTGACTAATGTGAGATTCAAGTTGTGAGTGCAGATGAGCTGAAGCCAAGGAATGGCAGTTCCATCAGAGCACACGGCCTCGCAGGGCTGTGCATGGACAGTGTTCCAGTGTTTGATGTTCCAGAGAGGAACTTCAGCCGTACACCGTGGCCAAGTATAAATGAAGTAACACGGGACTTCTATGGCAATGCTTTGGGAACAGAAACACTTGTGAAGTGTTGAAAAGATTAAATAAATAGATTGCTTCGGTGCTCACACCTGGGACAAAAATGTCCGGCTTTAAGAACAATGTTCTGTCCTAAACTATGCAGCAGTGTATCTTCAACAATATATTAATGGGCAATGTGCCATTAAAACACTCCTGGAAACAGAACTATCATGTAAACATCGAAGGCATTTTAAGTCTCCCTAATCCCAAGTATTTAAAGAGGAGCAGCAAAGTGTTTGCATCTCATTAGCGGCTGAAAGGGTTTGACAACAGAGATGTTTTACTTTCAGGGATGAAAAGCCTGCCTCACTTGTTTAATTTATCTCATGCCTGCTTATGTTAGAGTGAACACGGAGGGGATACTGAGTATGGCAGTGGTTGGTTTGTCTTGGCTGGAGCAAACCCAACAACCCCTAGAGCGGCCCACCACTTACCCACACCGTCTTACACAGCGTTTACTTTCTTGAACAGGCAAAGAAATGAGGGTTGTAAACAGAAATACTGATGCAAAGTGAGAGGAGAAAGCAGCACTCTTCAGAGTAGTTTTGCATTAAACACCGCTACGCCACTGCTTTTCTCTCCCGACAAGGGGAAGATTTTTATGTTCATTGCTCACACGGTCTGTGAAATCAGGTCACTCTCCTGCTTACACCTGATGTACAACTTTAGGTCAGTGCTCATCGTGGATTTTGCCAAATGATTCCCACCAGAGTCACACGCCATTACAACAGGGCTGGCTCACCCAGCTGCTTTCGGATCCCACTGCTGGGCTCATCCAAGGGTGACGTCTGGTTAGTAAGGGGCAGCACCACTCATGGCCACCGAGGGCTGCTGACTCCCCAACTCCTACCGTTAGTGCTGGCAAAAGTGCAAGATGGCTTCATCACCTTTTGTGATCCCCGCTGAGAAATTGCAATTCTACCCAACACATGCGGGCAACCTTATAGTCATTGCCTGATTATGGTTGTAGAGGTAGAGAAACAGCCTGACTGCTACCAGCAGTAATCCCACAGCCCATTCTACATCGTGCTAGTTTTATTACTTCTCACAAGACCACATCTTTTAGTATATCTCCTGCTACAGGGAGAGATAACACCGCAGCACAAAGTCTACTGCATTACTCCCCACAGCACTGCTAAATGTCGGTGTGATTCAGCAAGGCACGGGCTGCTTGCACTGAGCTACTGCTGCAGATGCAGTGAAAGCCGGCTTTCAAGCACAGGGAGATCATCCTCAGCTCATTTTCAGAAATGCTTTTCTTTATGTTATTTTCTTACACTCGAATGGCAGGGGGCTTTGCTTTTAATTAATTCTTTAATTGACATGAAGAACGATCGATGATGAGTAGAATTGGAGTTGACTTCTAATCAAAGATAATTCTGCATACCAGGGTTAGTTTTAAATGAACGAACATGAAATCTAATTAGACAGGCAGGCCCTGATCTCTCGGCCGCACTCCCGTGTGCCATCCCAGCGCCGCTTCTGCTGAGCCGCGCTAATGCCGCCTGGATGTGGTCGCTCTGTACTCAGAGAGCTGTAAGAGAACGGCATTAAGGACGGCCCTGGGTGTATTTCACGCTCACAGTTGCTCCAGCTGCCAGCGCGAAACAAATGTTGGAACTGAAAAAATGAGGTCAGCCACCGCGAACCCATCTGTCATGTGTGGGAGCCATTTAGTCTCAAATTTATTTTCCTTGGGTTTATTACAGCAAAATAACTCCTTAGCGTTTCCCTCGCCTTATGTTTTTGGCATGTGCTAAACCAAAATTGAGGAAGATACTGGAGGTGTTTCTCTGAGGGGAATGAAGCAGAGGAAAGGGCTCCGTGTGCCAGCAGCTCTGCTGAGAGCAACCACGGCATGGCTGCAACAGTGTGCTGCTTTGCTGCAGCCACCAGCAAAGCAATGGGAGTGACAGCAAAGAGAGGTTTTACTGGAAAGTAAAAAAGCAAGTTAGACATCCCCACGTTGAATTTGGCACTGTACTGCTGTAACAGATTGATATGAGCTGAATTTGTGGAATTATGTTACAATAGGAGTGTCAACCACCAGCTCCCATATACACACAGGCACAGATGCCATCACCATTCTGCTACTGACCTGAATGCTTAGCTTTCTTCTTATTACTGTTGTTACTGCTTTTTGGTTTATGTGCTTCATCCATTCAGGTAGGAAGAACAGAACAAACAGCATGAGCCTCTCCAGATGGTAGACAACTTGGGTTTCTGCTCAGGCTGTCTTGTGATGAGTTAGCAAGTACTGCAGCATTTCAGCTGAAAATGTCCTTACATGCAACAGAAAAAATGTTCTTCCATAAATGGAACAGTAAAGTACAAGTCTTGCTATTAGTATCAAGCCCTGGGAGGATATTATTTGACACCAAAGCTAAAATTTGTCACCAAAGTACCCAAAGCTGACACTCATTTATTAGAAACAGGTAACGGCGCCTTGTGCTCACTCCCAGGGTTTTCTGCAATCAAGCAGAGCTCTCAGCTATCACTTAGGCATGGCCAGAAAGGACACACAGGCTCTTCCTTGTGCACTGTAAAAACTGAATCCACCCAAACTGAAGATATAAAAATACAACTAACAAAAGAAAGTATCCCTGCAAGAGCAGAGCTGTCAGCCAGCGGTGGGCCCACGCCTTTGAGGAGATCCCGCTGGCGAGGAGACCCACCTCAGGCGGTGCTGCTTCCATCTCAGAGTCTTGGGGCTGCAAGGGGCTGACTGAAGATTGCTCCTTGTGCTGGAGCCAACGAGGCTGCTTAATGCCTAGATGCCCGCCCCAGCACAACCCAGGCACTCCCACATCTCCCTTCAGAAGGAGAGGGAGCCAGCTTGTAGCTCCTCTGTGTGCAATGTTGTTCTCCGCAGCCATGCTGATAAGCCCACGTGGTTTTTTCTGTGCTAAAATTAACATTTGAAGCTCACAGATCTGCTGGCCTTTCACTGGCTGATGTAGGCTCGGGAAGTGTGCTTCTCAGTGTAGCCATATGCTCCTATTTAGGAGTACCTCCGACTTGGACTTTGATGGAACAAATGCATATGATTTTGTTCTGGCAACCCAGAATAGTTCTTCAGATAGAGCTCAGATGTCTGTACTGCTCTAGCAAATCCTGCCCTGCACAAGAAGTAGCAGCTCAGTCACTGGGAGCATAAAAATGCCATCAAAGTTGTACTAGATGTAATCCAGTCATCTTCTGATGCTTCCAGGAGATTCCGTCCCACAGAAATGATCCTGACACATTTAGAAATTAGGAGCCTATGTGCTAATGCGTAAGAGTTTTTGTCCTAAAAATGTTAACACTCCCATAAGAGAGTTAATTTCCTTGTGGAAGTTTTTATAATGCTTTTGGAGGCTCTTACTCATATATTACTGTCAACCTTTTATATTAAAAATTCATCCACAAGAATGTGTAAATTGTCATCCAAGATGCATACCTCTTTGCCTCCTAGGAGTCTGGGGAACTTGGAAACAGTAAATTCTAGGTGGTGGTTTGGACTACTGGCCATGCTGGCCTCATATTGCCAGGGTAGTTCAATTAAATCAGAAGGAAGAAACTGGGAGATTGATATTAATGAAGACTAGATTGTAGACCACAAATGCAAGCAGCACTAGCTGCCTTCATAGGAGGTTCGGGTTGGGTATTAGGAAAAATTCCTTCTCAGATAGAGTGGTGAGGCAGTGGCACAGGCTGCCCAAGGGAGGTGGTGGAGTCACCATCCCTGAAGGTGTTCAAGGGATTTGTGGATGTGTCACTGAGGGTGGTCAGTGGGCATGGTGGGGGTGGGCTGGTTGGACTAGATGGTCTTAGTGGTCTTTTCCAATCTTATTGATTCTGTGATTCTATGAGTGTACATTGAATGAGCTTGGAATTGGACTGAGACAGGGTGCAGAGCTGAATTGTGCTCTTCAGGTTTGTTCATGCAAAGCAGAAGGAATTGGCTTGCTGTGCAGGGGCCGTGACTTGTAGGGGATAGTCAGTTTCTTGCCTTGTTGTACTTACTCTTTTGGAAGTGTACATTACTAAATGAGATTTTACTGCAATAACAACAAGCTACTCTGATAAGCACACCATAATCCTTGACACAGATGAGGTATGAATATATTCTTTCATTATTCAGTAAGTTCTCTGTTCATTTGTTAGACATATCCAGTTGCCAGGTTTTTGGTTAAGAGGGGTTCCTCGCATGCACAGCTGAGCCCTTTGGCTGCTGCCGCAATCTGCTCAGAGCGGTTTAGTGTACCCTCTCATCTTACCTTACCCCAAGCAGTCGTCACTAAATCTTAATGCACAGTCTTCAGACCGCAGATCAGCACATGGAACGTCAGACAAAACATCTCACTATGGGGATTACATCTTTGCAGATCCAGAGGGGGCCTTGAGATGCATGCCACATAAAAAAATAAGATAGGAACAAAGGATTATCAAGGATCAGATCGGCCCTTGAATCTACCCCCACATTCCCGTTTAATCAAGGATTATATTTAATCCAAAAGCATCCCCAAAGCTGCTGTGCCGCAAGCCCTCAGCTTCAGCTCCCTAACACTCTACTGCAAACCTAGGACCTACAGCCATAACTGCAGATGCTGTGAGAGAGCGGGATCAACCATGGGCACCACCAGCATGTATTTATTGGTGGTCTCTAGGTCAGTTAGAGGGGGAAAGCAAGCAAAAAAGTCAGTCTTGATTTAGCAAACATGTTTTCAACTGAATTTCCCATCTCTTAGCTTGAAACCTGCACTGTTTATAATATACATTGGCATTACGGGAGGTGCAAGTCCATTCAGAGGGTGACTGAAAGAGGGCAGCCCTGTGGAAGTGATGGGCTCAGCAGTCACTTCTCTCATTAGCTCAGGCTCAGCTGTTTTAGCTGTAAGGAAAGATGAGAGCAATGGGGCTTTATTTCTCCAGGGACAGAGGCACCGTCAATTATCTGCCATACCCCACTGCACACTGTCACTGAGTCAGGGAGGAAAAAATACTGATACAATTTCACCTTATCCCTCAGCACTGCTGCTAGACTCATCACTCAGCTGCCACACACTTAGCACGGGCAATACTAATTGTATTAATTATGCTCACGCACACAGAGTACATGTTTATCTTAGCAGGAAGCGGACTGATGATTTTTTAAAGTGAAACGTTGCCAGTTCATCAGTTATAGAGATTTTAAAATGATGAAATAAGATTTCAATTTGTGCTGGTTTGATCCACCGCTGAGGCAGAATCTTGAATCTCCAAAGCTTTTAATACCATTTCAGATGCACATTCTCATAGAATCATAGAGTGGCTTGGGTATGAAGGGACCTCAAGGATCATCAAGCTCCAACTCCCCTGCCACAGGCAGGGCCACCAACCTCCCCATTTAACACTAGACCAGGCTGCCCAGGGCCCCATCCAACCTGGCCTTGAACACCTCCAGGGATGGGACAGCCACAGCCTCTCTGGGCAGCCTGTTCCAGCACCTCACCACTCTCTTGGTAAAGAACTTCTCCCTGAACATCCAACCTAAATCTTCCTTCCTTCAACTTGAAACCGTTTCCCCTTGTTCTACTAATGTCTATCCTTCAAAGAGTTGATTCCCCTCCTGTTTGTAGGCTCCCTGTAGGTACAGTGAGGTCACCCTGCAGCCTTTGTTTCTCCAGGCTGAACAAGCCCAGCTCCCTCAGCCTATCTTCGCAGGGGAGGTGCTCCAGCCCTCTGATCATCTTTGTGTCCCTCCTGTGGACACTCTCCAACAGCTCCCAAAAGCACACCATGCTTTAATATTGAGAGAAGAATGCATATTGTAACTAGCAGATGGTAGCTTTGTATCAGGTAACTATTAGAAACTTGGTCACTACATTGGAGCATCACCAGAGTCCCCCTGGGGCTGTGCATCTGTAGGGACAGTGGTCAGTTCTATAGCAGATCTGGGTGAGTCCTCGTGGACTGAGCCTTAATGAAATTACCCCAGTGATTACATACATGCATACAATCAGCGTACAGCTGTATTATTCAACTCTGAGGTAAGCTTGTTTAGCACAGGAACTTGTGAATGGTTTAATAATAAGCAGGAATATAACTGCCCCTCTGCAAAGCGTTTTCCCACAGCATGGCAAATACTCATCACCCAAAGGGTATTTGCTAGATGTCAGTGTCATAAATAATCCATGAAAGTGAACGTGGTGCCTGTGCAAATCTGGGCTAAGGGGCTGTTGCTTCCAGAGGGGGTCAGTGCAGCTGTGTGCGGTCAGCTGGAAACATTTGAGGTGTTGGCAATGTAATGTTAAATTTTAACAGCAGATTGTGTTTGTATGGTAGACGCAAACTCTAACCTGATGAACATATATATTGAGCACGAGCCAATGTGGGCTCTGAGTTCTGACTGTTTTATGCAATAGCAAAGCAGAATGGCTCCAGGCAGGTCTCCAGTTTGCATTTCAATTGCACTTCATCCACACTTCCTTTTGATACTGCAAGCAAAGCCCTCACTACTAAAGCACTGCAAAGCCCCCGAGAACTTCAGCAAAATAAGTAAAATAAGTCAGTAAATTCCTTTTTCAAAATTGTTGCATTTTTAAGCTTCTCCAAAACAAAAGAACTATGTTTTTATGGCCAACATAGCCATGACTAGCACCCAGCATCAGGTTTGCTCTTGTTCCCCTTGTTTCCTAAAGGTTTGTGAGCTGATGTTTTTCATCAGTGGGATTTAGCTTCCACCCTCACATGTCACCAGATGCTGGCCAGGCTGTGCTATCCATCCTGCTGGACACTCTCAAGGCTTTCTGCTCCTCCCTCTCAGAGGGTTTTGGGCTGGTTCTCAGAAGGGTTTTTGCAGCATGATCACAGCTGCATACTGAACATAATGGATACAACAAACACACTGTTAGATGAACAGGGTGCAAGGTTTTGCTTCCAGGTTATGGTACTGGCCTGCTGAGGACAATTCTGTATCCCCAAGTTGATCCTAGCAGGTACCAGCACTGCTGCTGGGAGACCGTGGAGGTGGGAAGTGGCGGCTGGGAGCCAAACAACTGGCAGCCAGGGTTCACATCTGCAGTGCTCCTGTGGAGCACTGCCATAAACCCATCACTCCTGCTCCTGTGCTCCAGGCACAAGGCCAGATGGGTTGGAATGGTCTCCAGCTATAAAAGTCTCCCAAAAATGGGGTCTGGCCACATCCAAGCTGCATGCTGGAGTAGCTGGAATAGCCTCTAGCCCATGCTAATTCCCTAGATGTGCCTGGGGATTGTTCAGGAAGGCTTTGGTTGGCATCGCTGGCTTGAGAGAGACGTCAGTGGTTGTTCTTGCCCAGACATGAGGCTGGATGGAGACAGAAACCTTTCCAGACCTCCCCAGGTAGATCACAGCTACCTGCTGGTCACAGCAGTGGAGAAAATTTGGCTTAAGCACACCTATCACAAAGCCAAGGCTGCATCTGTGAGGTTTGCCCAGTTGCAGGGTACTGATGAGTTCTCACTTCCAAAATCAGGAGATCGATGCTGTTTGGGTTGTGTAACGGAGAAAATTTCACATCACTAATAGCGCTGACAATTCTGAGGCTGGAAGAAATATTTTTGGCAGAGATCTTACAAAAATATTCCTGACAAAGCAGCTCTTCTTGGGCAATGCAATCCTCTCCAGAGAAAAGTAGCAGTTCGCCACGGTGCCGAATGCCACCTCAGGGAGTATTTGTCCAGCCTAGCATTACAAATCAAACATAACTGGACTGTGCACGACGTTTCCCCACATATTTGCTTTTTCCAGTGAGTGTTTGCCGTGTAGGCACTGCATAGCTCTGCTTCTTATCTGCAATAAATACGTTTGGTTGTGAAGGCTCAGGCTGCAAATCTGTGGTCCCCACACGTGACTCCCTTTAGGACACTCAGCTATGGATTATTCATTTGTGGGGACAAGAGGCTGCTTTAAATTTACCCACTGAGTCCCATAGGCTGCAGTGTCGCAAAGCATCAGCTCTGTTGCCTGCAGGCAGCTCCAGCCCTAGTACCTGAAGTTCTGCTGCAGCCCTGTCTCAGCCCCAGACTCATCCACAGCTGCTGGAGGAGATGCAGGGTGAAATGAACTGGGGGTATGGAGTGTGCCAGGGTCTGCTTTTAAAACAAATGGGAAAACAATATTTTTGTTCATTTTTGTGTCAGGTTATTTTAAGCTGGCTTAGTTTCTCCATGTGTTTCCCAAAGCAATGGTGTTAGCACCCCAGGAGGGAAGGCAGTGGTGAATGGATGGGTCCTGTGAGATAGGGGTGCAACAGGGTCCTTCTTCTTAGACCACCTCAGCATAGCGTAGCGCTCAAGGGGTAGCACTTCTGGTGTGGCAGATGGTAACGCTGGAGCTAGGGGAGAAGCGTGCCAGACATGGCATGAATTGGGGCCACTGCTGGGATTAGCACATCACAGCAGCTGGTTACCAGCCCCACACCCATTGCAGCCACAATGGTTTTCATAGTCCAGGCATACAGCTGTATGGGCTGTAAATCAGATACTGAAACAAGGCCACTTCTTTCCTGAGGTGGGACAGTAGGGCAGCACAAATGAGCTGGTGAAACCCTCACCATTTCGGCTGCTTTCCGTGAAAATCAGACATCCTTGCAGGCACTCTTGTAATTTATTCTGCAAACCAAGCAACAGACCTCAGCAGACTGGAGTTGGGAGTTGTGTTCATGCCCTGGCTCACAGCCCCTCCTAGGGTTGGGTTGCCCTTTCTCCTTTCTAATGCCCCTGCCTCACAGCACACCTCCTGCCCACCCCAATCCCTGACCTTCTTTCTGTTGTTTTTCAGGAATATCCTCCAGGCTTCCGGAAATCATGTCAATAGGATCACATTCATTCTCTCCAGGTGGTCCTAATGGGATTATCAGGAGCCAGTCCTTTGCTGGCTTCAGCGGCCTGCAAGAGAGACGCTCCAGGCAAGTACCATGTTCTTTAAGTGGCTTTCACAGTCAGGTGCTAAAGGGGCCCGAGTGCTTAGAAGGCAGAAAAGAGGTGATGGAGAACTTCCTTCTCCCCAGCTTGCAGGAATATGTTTTCTAGGCTAAAATCTCCTTATATATTGGCCATGTCATTAAGCTGTTACCCTGCATCTTAACTACCAAGTGCTTCCCCTTCACCCTTAACGCAAGGCTTCCTCACATTCCTCAGAGTTGTGAGAACATTTCAGAGAATGATTTTAATTTCCTAAATTATGCAGCAATCTTTTCACAAGTAAAATGCACAGAACTATGATAAGCTTTCCACCGCCCCCAGCTTCACACTGCTGCTACCTAAAAATCAGTTTTCTCATTGCTGCTGTGAAGTCAAAGCAGCCCCATTTTTTTTTTTTTTTTTTTTTTGCAGAGCTGCTTCAGCATCGTGCTGGAAGCAGATCCTGGTGCAGAGCCTTCCCTGCATGGTCCTTTGGCTAGACAGGACCTCGGGCTTTGAGCCATGCACTTTACTGGGTCAGCCAGGTGCCTTCAGAGGCTGCTTTCCAATTAGTTTCAACTTGCGTGAACCCCACCAAGCTCCAGATCACCAGTTAGCAGTCAGGGAGGAGCCGCAGGGTGAGGAGGTCACCTCCCGATTGCCAGCAGTAGGGTTAGATGCTGACCTGCAGGAGGGGAGCCAAAGAGCCACCTACATGCAGCACAGCTGTCCTCCATTTGTGCTCCACGGTCAAGACCAGCAGTATGATAGAGAATCATACAATAGCTCGAGTTGGAAAGGACCCACAGGGATCATCAAGTTCAACTCCTGCTCCACACTGGACCACCCAAAATTCAAATCCTATGTCTGAGAATGTTGTCTTGAACTCTGGCAGCCCGTTCCATGCCCACCGCCCTCTGATGCAGACCCTGTCCCTAACCCCCAGCTGTCCCTCCCCTGACACAGTTCCATGCCATTCCCTGGGGCCCTGTCGCTGTCACACAGAGCAGAGCTCAGCACTGCCCCTCCGCTCCCTGTGAGGAGCTGCAGCCGCCATCAGGCCTCCAGACACACACATAAGCAGTCCTCAGTCTTAGGAACCTCCAGACTTTACACCTGAAATTTTCTAGGCACCCATTTGCTCTTAGCCCTTTCATGGCTGAGTCTAAGCAGCAGGAGGCAGGACAGGCACAGGATAAGACAGAAATGCCTGATGAGCCTGGGACTTCATATCTGGGAAAGGCAACTGGCACATCAAAAGCTGATGGCCCACATCCCAGAATGCTCAGACCTCTCAACCTGTAAACAAACACAGCCCTTTAAGCGGCAGGCATGTAAGCAGAACCATTTCTCTAGCATAGATAAGATCAGGAAAATCTCTTTAAGCTAGCTTCTTTGAGATTGTTATGATTTATAGGGATTTTCTCCTCTTTTATGTTCACTTTGCAGGTGTAATTCTTTTATTGAAAATTCCTCTGCGCTCAAGAAGCCCCAAGCAAAGGTGAAGAAAATGCATAATTTGGGCCACAAGAACAGCACCACCCCCAAGGAGCCCCAGCCCAAAAGAATGGAAGAGGTCTACAGGGCCTTGAAGAATGGCCTGGAGTAAGAGCCTTTATTGTGCTTGTTGACTGAAGCCTTCTGGGACATCTTAGCACCTAGAAAAACATTTCACAGAAGCAAAGATCCTTAATGATAGGACAGAAGAATGTACCTGTTGGAGTAACACTTAGGACTGGAAATGTGTACGGAAAATCAGTCCAGAATTCCAATTCTGTTTGCTTGAAAAAGTCCCAAGGACAGGGATTTCAACAGTAGATTTTTTTTCCCCTCCAGGTTTCCTGGAGTCATATCAGAAGCATGTATTGTCCTTAAGATAACGCTTCTGATGATAAGGGCTTTTACCAACCAGACACGATAGCAGCAATTGGAAAGCACCAGCCTGTAAACTAAGCAGAAGATAGCTTACTTGAAAGGGGTTGTTTAACATCAGGAAAACACTGGGCTGCTTAAATAAGTGACTTCGACTTATTCTCAGAACGGCAGCAGGGAAACTGTTTTTAGAACAGATCAATACAGATCAACTTTTTGAGGAAGGCCGTTTGTTGCAGAGATTTCCTTGTATAGCACTCAGGAAGCAGCTCCATGACACGCTGCAGAGCTCATGCCTCCTTTCTCTGGTTTGTGTTTACAGCGAGTATCTGGAAGTGCACCAGACAGAACTGGACAAGCTGACTGCTCAGTTAAAAGACATGAGAAGAAACTCACGCCTGGTACGTGTCATACTTGTGATTGTGTAGAGAAGCACAGTACCCATCCAAAGGTACTGGAACAGGCATGGGCTGGGAGTGGGAAACTGGGCATGTGCATGCATGATCTTTGTCCCTTCCAACTCTCACCTTGGTTTCAATTTGTATTCACTGATAAATATTATTGTCTCACAGTGCTCTGGCACTGCTGTGTTTCAAAATAAATCACAGTTTCATCTTTTCTGTTGCAGGGAGTCCTGTACGATTTAGATAAGGTACGTTACCCTTTTAACACTTCTTGCAAGGTAGCATTGGTGTTTGTAAAATGTATGGAGCTGGAAACTCTCAGTCAGCTCTAATAGCCAGGCTAATGTTGTTAATACAGAAGTTACCTGCAAGCCATTGAATCAGTTGCCTTGTGCAACTCTGCCCTGTAACCCCCAGCAGGGGTGGGAGGATGGCAAGGGCACATCCTGGGTGTCTGCAGGTCAACCCCAGAGAGACAAGCCTCTCTCTGAG
>JAOWBP010051163.1:3877-14280 GCA_028571105.1 Tragopan temminckii | reverse complement strand
TGTAAATAATTGAATAGACGGTACATTCATTTAACTTTTCTTTGATACAGTCTTCTTTCACCACAGTGTGTAATAGCTGTTCTGTTTTCTAAATGTCTTCATCTGACTTTGAACAGGTTAATAGGATTTACTGCTTCTGCCGCTCACCTATACAAAATAGATTGTCCATATGAACAATACTTTGTGGTCTGTCAGGGAATAATAGACTACTTTCACCATCCCTGCTTTTAAGAAGTGATTTAGTTTCCAGAGATACAAATGGGAGGAGGGGGTTGGTATTTTTCTGTGCAAGTCTTGCGTAGCTTGCACTGCTAAATAGCCACTTGGCATTTGCTATATCAGCTGGTGGTGCTCACCTCATTTTGAGATGGCAGCCTCCTGATTTTCTATTAGATGTCTGCAGAAATTTTGCTGTGGCTAGATACCAATGTACAGAATGGATAAACCCAGATATATTTCAAAGATTGCAATGAACTCTTGCAAACGTTTTCTGTTACACACTGCATGAGTTAATATCATCTTTGAAAGCATTAATCTCCTAAATGATTGTTTTGTGCTCTGCCTGAACCTGCATTTTAGGTTTCAGTGGCTTTGTGTATTGCAAAGATGTTGCTAACATCACTGTGTGTCAAAAGAAAACATTTTTTTCCTTTTTCTTTCTTCTCTGCTGCAATGATCAGAATATAACAGTGCTGAAAATTTTACAGCAATGTAAACTTCATGAACTAAACATATTATCATTTTCTAAAGCACCACGTCCTTTCACAGCCTTCTGCACATTTACAGTGTTATAATTTGTGATGCTTTGACTGATGGAAAGAGGCTAGTGTCATTAAAATTATTATACTTGTTTTATGTAAAATATAGGTAAGCAGTATTTATTGCTTTTTCAGTGTGTTTTGGAGCTTTGAAACAGTACTGCAGCCAGAAGATTCACAGTGACTATGAAAGCCTAAAAATTACCTGAAATAATTGTCATCTAATCCTACCGTTTTGAAAAATCAGAGATGAAGAAGATCCCACCACAACACATTGTGTTCTCAGTCCAAAAATTCTCCTTCTGAGAAGCTGTTCAGCCTCCTTGTACTTATTCATTTTAACAATGACATTCTAGAAGAACACAGGCAAGAGAAGGAACAAGTTTTTTGTTTTCTCTATGTGTAGTTGTCCTTAAGTTGAAAAAAAAATCAACAAATTTGTTTACAAATTCATATGAAGGTATTATTCTTTTACATCCTTACTGGTAGTCACCTCAGGTGGTGGTCGAGATGTAAAATCTCAACTTGCATACATACAAACATTAGGGTACTTTCAGTGTAACAAAATGAATCCAGTCTACTTCCAGACGATGGACAGCCACAGATGACACACACACAGATGAGCTACCATTAGTGGTATGCATGGTACCAGCATGTGAGCATTGTTTAGTTCAGAGAGTTTGATCTTAAGACCATCTCTGAACTTTGCAGTGAATTCGGCAAAGGTACCCTCTTGAACCTTAACACACTTAAGAGCAAGAGGTTGTATTTGGTCATAGGTCTTTATAAAGCTCCTACTCAAAGCAGGAAGCTTTGAATAGGTCTCAGAGGGAATCTTGAAGAGAGAGTGAGAAGTGATTATACCATTAACTTCCTCATGGATTGATTCTGTGGCACTTTTTTTTTTTTTTGCCACTGCATAGATTATTGAGAAGAATCATAATTCTTTCTCTAAATTCAAGTGTTTGAACAAAACTTAACTGAAATTAAAAACAATTTTCTGAAGACTTTTAGAAGTTTTATTCTGTCCCAAATAGCCAGGAAACTACAACTGGTGTTTGGAGCCTCTGAAAGCATGCTAGGATCCAGAAAGAGACAATTGCCACCTAAGACCTTTCAGCATCTAATAGACAGTAGGTTAATGTTTTGTTTCTTCTAAGTGCTGAGTTGGGAGCTAAATTGTTGTACATTAACTGAGTCTTAACTCCTGTTTTGTACACATGAACACAGAGGTTAATTGAGACTGAAAAGTTAACTCTTTTTACGATTTTTAATATCCTAGGAAAGTATACAAGAATCATCATTGTGTTCCACTATCTATAATTCTCTTCAAAAATCCATTCCACTGAAAATTTTCAAAATGAGTTTTATGAGTCTGCTAGATTATTTGTGAAAAAAAAAAAAAATTACACCAACTCTAAATTCTATCATTGTCCTATACACGACAGTTACACAAATTGATGTTGAAATTCATAATCAAATTTTGAAGTTTCAAAAATTGAAAAGGTTCACTTGAAAATCCTGCTGCAAAAGGTAAACATCAGAGTGGTTAAACCATTCAACATTTCTCCACATGACTAGCCTACTGAAATATGAAAGAATTACGTTAGCTTAGCATTTTCTTATTCTACATTAAAAACTACTGCTGTTGTTGTTAGTTTCAGTTGTTACTGAATGATTGTTGATGCCATTTTTATTTTATTTTACTGGGTAGAACTGTTGACTCTTACTTTGATCGCTTATCAAATGTCATTTAAGGTGAAATCAGAAAATAAGTAAATCTCACATAGCAACAGATTGTAGAACTGCCATAATATAATACAGATTTTCACACGTTTAGCATAGCTTGTTTACATTCACCTTCTACTTATGTGAGATATCATCTATTAAATATTAGCAAGCTTTACATGAGTTGCCATAATGCAGTATGTCTGTTTGATTCTTTTGTACCCTTATTTACCATAAATGGCAACTGCAAAAATTGTGGTCTGTTAATGTAAACTTGGACATCATTCAGTTGACCTCCATGCACAAAGGAACTCTGGCTATACTCTGTGAAATATAGGACTTTTGTTTGCTTTCCTTCCTGACAAAAAATACTGTAAGAAAACTACAGAGACAAACAGACTACCATGGGAATGTACCTGATAGTTCCAAGATTTGGAATGCTCATAGAGCTACATTATTTCAACTGTAGCTCCATAATAAAAAAAAAAAAAAACTGACTAAAGCAAGTGATTGGAAGTGGAGAGGATGCATACAGACAGATGGATTAAGACAGTAGAAATAGTATTTTCACTTGATTATAATATTAACAGGCTCCAGGTGATTTCCATTTTTTACAGCGTCACTCATCTCGACAAGTCCCAGCAGGCCTGCAAGTAGAGGAGATGCATCCTGCTTTTCATATGAATCTGTTTCCATTGTGAGCACTTAAGAGAGTTCTTCTGTTGAAAAGCAATTAGCTTCTACAGTCTAGGGTACCATTTAGAATATCCAGGCTCACGTGTTTCATCATAAAATTGACCTTTTAAATTTTTTATGTCTGAGATTCCCCGCTAAAAGACTAAGCATTAAAAAAATACAACCCTAGAGAAAATACTGAAGGCACATGTAGAATTTATTAAAGGATGTCTGGCCCTGAAGTGCTGCAGATAGCAACTCCATCTGAATATAATAAATACAAAGTATGCAGTATTGTGTGCTTAATTTTTAAATAATTGGTGTCATTATGTAGCTTAATGATACCGATTACATAAAAAGCAGAGGAAAGCAATATGTGCTACATTTACGGACTCACATTTTTCCTGTAGTAATTGCTTTTCCAAATGTTGTCTGTTTGTTGATATCTTTGAATAACTGTGTACTAATTATCCTAATGTTTCAGAGTTTGTTTTGCTTTTTAGTAAAATTTTCTACCTTAGGAGTATACTTTTTGGTAAAATTTTGCATAATTTTGGAGTAAAAAATTTCAAAATCTTACATTCAGCATAGGCAAAGAAATACCTCTTTTGCCTAAACAATGTGAGTAAAAATACTGTCAGCAGCACTGACATCTTCCTTCCACCTCTATCAAGTTTCCATGGAGACATTAGAGAATTTCAATAGTGCAAGAGTATTTGGGGCTTGAAGTACAAATAAGTGTTAAGCATTAGAGATTTTTGACAGAAGCTGACATAATTTTAGACAAGTCCTTCAGTACTTTTGTTCTAAAATTTTGTAGCGTGTTACACTTAAAATTCCTACTCCTCAGACAGAAAGAGGACGTGACAACATCCTTCATTCTACTTGGAAGTTGTTTGAGGTCAACTGCGACTTGATGTGGACATCCAGTCATGATCTAGTGTTTAATATCCTTACAAAATGTTCCTTTGTTGTAGCACATTAAAGACACTTTTTTGATATTTGTTGAATCATCTTCAAGCCTTCTGATCTTCCTTGAAGCTTTTCATACTCTTGAATTTATGGAAATCACTCTGCCTCTGATCACCTTTAACTTCTTCCCAGTTTGTTTCCCAATAATTCCTACCAATCGGCAACTTTTCTTTGTTCTAAAATCCTTTTTCAAACTCTTTTTTGTCTTCTTCTCATGACAGATCCTTTTTCTCAGCATTTTCCCTATGTAATTTTTGCTGCATGTATATCTCATATTATTTAGATACTAACTCCTTTTATGCAAAGAATGCCACTTTATGATACAAAATTAATGCCCTCTGTAAAGCAATAGTGAGAGCACAATATTTGTCGGATAAATGAATTTAAAGGAATGTTTCAAATGATTAATGAATCTGCTATATCAACTAGGAGACCTGCTAGTTATTTTCGAGATACTGAAAAATATAACAGCAACCATAGCTTGCTTAGTGTTCTGGCAAAGTTTTGCTATTGTTGCAATGGCAAGAAGTCTCTGAAAATTACTTTGCCATTAATTCCTTTCCTTCACAATGCATCCCATAGGAAGAAGTGTTCCAGATTTTGCTTTTTAATAAAATATTTAAGCTTAAACTCCCACAAGCTATTCTGTGAGAAGCATGGGCAAACATGGAGAAGTGAAGTAGCCAGGAGAAGAAAGCACTGTACTTAGCAAAGTTATTTTCCTCTAAGTATGGTAGATTGCAGCTCCCTGAAGCAGAGCCCTTGATTTCAGAAAAACAATTTCTGGTAGATTGCAGAGGTTATTCCCCTTTGGTTTTCCAGCATCAGACAGGAGATGGGAATGGAGGACCCTCTCGTGGGGGCCTGATAACTTCACAGAAAAACATATGGGACCTGACAGGTTATTTCCAAGAGATGGAATCTCTGAAGCAGGAAGCGAGAATGCCTGAATGACTATGGAAAAAGCTCCTTTTAAACTGTGAGAATCAAGGACTCTTTTGACAGGGTGCAACATCCTTTCACAGGCTACGAACCGTCCTGTTTCTTATGTGACAGTCTTATCAGTCAAAGTTTTTATTAGAAGTTGTGAAATATTTGGCTAGAAAAATCTATATGGTACAAGCTGTCTTTACTTGTTTTTGACAAGAACAATTTGTTTTAATTTTTTAATTCATGTTCCTACCTTAATCTCCAGCCTCTGTTGCGTAAAAGGCCCACCTCTAAAATCATATCATCTCCTTCACCTGTGTTATCATTGAAGTTTCTTATAAATACTGTAAAACTAAAAAGAAATTGTGTTCCAAAAATACCTAAAATTTAAACAGTTCAAGTCTGCTCATGACAGCCTCTGAAATTCTAATCTCATGTCTTGAGAACATAATTGAGTGCTTGCAGAAGCCACGTGTTGTGTCTGTCAGAAAAGGGCTATCCCAGAGGAGTTAGCTCTGTGCTTCATAGGAATATGAACGGGTACTTTTCTTCACTAGCTGCAGGAAAGTGTACAAGCTTTCAGCAATTGATGAGAATAAGGTTTTGCAGAAAACAAAGAAGGCTAGATGAAAAGTGGTAATACGTAGGTCCTGATCTAGTCTGCTGAATAAAAGTGCTAAACTACCCAGAGAGGCAGTGGAGTCTCGTTTTCTGAAGATATTCAAAACCCACCTGTATATTCTCCTATGCAACCATCATAGGGAATCTGATTTAGCAGGAGATTGGTCTAGATGATATCCAGAGTTCCTTTCCAACCCCTATGATTCCATTTGTAGCTTTTGGAGAAAGATAAATTCCTTTATATCTCCAGAGGGCTGTTCAGCTCTTAGATGTTCATTCTGCTTGAAGCAGAGCTGTACACAAAATGCATATAAGTGTTTGGGCCATGGTTTGTGTGCAAGACAATATGTGATCTCCTTGTCAGTATTCAAGAAAGGATCTATCAGGAGAGATTGAGAAGCTATCACATATACAAGGAAGGTGTGAGTGAAAATCCACAGCAGAACCAGTGCTCATTTCAAACAGCTGTCTTGGATTAGGTGCTTCCTATTATTGGATACAAGGAGGGTGGCAATAAAAACTTGACCAGTTCAGGGCATAGGAATCTGAATACAAACTGAACCCAAATGGGCATTTACTGCAGAAGAATAAGAGCTGTGTATGCATTCTATGACTGCAGTTTTAAGTCACTTGCTGTCTCCCAGTCCTGGGCTGTGGCAGGATCTGATGTGACTCTGTATGGGAACTGCTGAATCACAGCTTGAACCTCTGATTGACCACTTGAGGCAAGCAATGAGTCAGCTGTGGGAGCACAGGTGAAGGCAATTCACCTGTGCTACCGGAAGGGGTGGAGCCTTGCTCCAGCTCTCCTAGACCCCATTTAAGAGCTGACTGCCAGTGGAGAAGGATCTCTTTTGGGGACTGCTCCTCTTGGAGTCTTCTCAGCAAGCCTAGGGTCAAGGGTAAGCTTTCTATCCATTCTTCTTTGGTGTGATAACCTGTTTAGCTTAACTTTGTATATTTCTTAATTATAACATTCATTGTTTATACAGACTTCAAGTGAACCAGTGCTGATACAGGTGCCTACAAGAGCTGGTCTGTTGGTACAGCATTTGCAGCTCAATGCTTCTTATTCTCACTGACTGTTAGGGTATTCTTGGAAAGTAACGTTATCATTGTACCTTATACCACTGTTTCTGGGGATCTGGTCCCCACCTTGGTCTTTGACCTACACAAAAGAAGAAGGCATTATTACAGCAAGACCTAATTATATGTTCCCCAGGTTTGCAATGCATTCTTAAGTAGCTTTCCAGTTTCCAAGAAATGCATCTGGAAAACATGGTTAATACAGTTACCTCTTGTTGAAATATTAGGAGCAGATTTCTAGCATGATATGTCAATAGAAATCTCAGATATGCAGGAAAATAGATCTGGTATAATATAAACAGTATATAAATCTGGGTTTTTGATGTACACTAACATTTTTAGCTGTGCTCCTGTTCATGTAACGAAGAAATATATGAATATTTTCATTGAGTTTTAATTAATAGAGTCCTTTCCTATTCTTCTTTACACTTCTATTATCAATTTCTTTTAGTACACTTCATTCATCACTTTTAAAAATTAGACCAATTTAGTAACATAATTTGAATCCATAATTGAATTTGCCAGCTACTCTCAGACCATACAAGTTAATGAAATAGCATAGTTTTAAGCACATTTTCCGTGCTTGGGGAAAAACTATTGGTGAACAATCAGTTCATTTAAAATGGGAAACTCTTAAATCTTATTCTCAGCCAGGTTCTGTACTGATTAAACTTTCTCTCCTCACAAATAATAGAGTGGGCTTTTTCAATTCTTTTATAAAAATTAATGACAGAAGGCCACATAGAAAGTGAATAAAATATAATTCCAGTTAAAAATGAGAAATGATAAATAAATGAAATATGCAAAGTGAAGTGGAAGAGAAGTGTCTAATTGAACAGCACCAGAACCACATGTCAAATGCCCTCCTAGATAAGAAAGGAAAATCCCAGCATCAACTCAGTGGAAACACCAAACCTTCTCATTTTTGCCGGAGTGCCATGGGGACACTTGGCCTGATTTAGCATTTGACAAGTCAGCATCTCTGTTTAAGTGTTCTGTCACACAGTCAATTCCTCTTTTTTTCCCCAGTCCCTCTCACTAAAACTAAAAAAGCCACTCAAAGTAGGCTATCAGAAAGTAACTCAAGTAAATTAGGCTGAATCAACACGTCTTCTATCAGAGTAAGTCAATATATCAGAAAGCTGACTGTTTTAAGCCCTGGTATGTTTGAATTGTTGCTTGTGTCAGATTTCGATGGATTTGTGTCAGACATTATTTCAGAAGTCTGGCAAACAATATATATGTATATATAACGTTTGTGAGGGTGTGTGTGTGTGTCTGGAATAAAAGTAAGGAAATCATTGCTTCATCATGGAAATATAAATGAAAAACAGCCTTGAAAACTCATGCAATTCTGTTATGAATGTCTCTAGAAACAGTTTATTTTCCTATCCCTGGCAGTGTAACTTTACCAGCAAAACCATGAGTGTTCACGCAGTTACATTTTCAAAATCTGTTCCTGAAACTGGCACAAGCTATAGCAGCAGAAAATTGATTTTACCAATATACCATGCACCTCTGTTAGAAATCTTTGCTTGTGCAACTGTATTGATTTTCAGTGCAGATATGTGCTTCCATTTTAATAATATTCCTCTTTTCCTTATTTTGTTGGCATGTGGTCAAAAACATTGAGCAAACGAACCAATAAAAACAACAACATCTTTTTCTCTTCCTCTCAATAGAAGTATTGCTTGTTGAGAGTGAAATATATAACTCTAAGCAACGTCAGTAGTCCTGCGAAAGACATTTTGTGGCTTCATGGTGTAATTATGAGTAACTCTTTGAACATCTTTGTTAGCACTCACCTTTATGTATGCAGCCCATAAAACCAATCCAGCTAATGATATGTAGGCTGTGTGGCTCTTTGTGGCGACACACAACTCAGCAGGATTCCTGTACTTTTCCCAGTATACCTGTTTCTGCTTCCACTGCCTGCTCATGTCCTTCCTTCTTTCCAGTTTTGCCATTAAGTCCAGGTTCAGCTATGCCATCTCTTGCCTCCTTTCCTGGCTTCCTACACCTGCAGATGGAGAGCTCTTTTGCACTAAGGAAAGCTTTCTTAAAGATCCACCAGCTCTGCTCCTCCCCCTTGTCTTTGAGGACAGTTTTCCAGTGCGTTTTGTTGACTAACTCTCTGAAGAACTGGATGTTGGCTTTCCTAAAATTTAGCATCTTGATTGTTATTGTTTGTCCCAAATCCCTTAAGAGTGTGAACTCCATCACTGTATGATCGCTGCAGCCCAGGCAGATTCCAATTGTGTTGTCATTATCAGTTCACTAGTGCTGTTGAGTAATAGATCCAGTATTGTATTCCTTTCTGGTGAGGCTCTCTGAGTCTCCTGACTCATGAATTTATCCTCGATACATTCCAAAAGCCTCCTGAATTGTCTACAGCTTGCCATGCTTCTTTTCCAGCAGTTGTCAGGATGGTTGAAATCTGCCAGCAGGATGAGAACCTGCAATCATGACGTCTCCTGGAAGAATGCTTGATGCTGGGGGAAGAAGGCTTCTACAACAGGTTCCACTTGATTAGGCAGCTTGTAGTAGACACCAATCACAAGGCTCCTTTTGTTACCTCAGTCTCTCTCACCCATATGTTTTTGACTTGCTTGTGGCCTTTCTTCAGGGACAGCTCTTCACATTCTATTCCTTTCTTCATGTAGAGGGCAATGCTTCCTCTTCTTTTTCCTGGCCTGTCTCTTCTGAACAGCTTGTAGCTGTTGATATCAACACTACTGTTGTAGGAATCGTGTCACCAGGTTTCAGTGACAGAAACAATGTCATGGTTTTCCAGTAGCACAGCGGCTTCCAGCTTTTTCTGTTTGTTTCCTAAGCTGTATGTGTTGGTATAGAAGCACTTCAGCTGCAGAGCCGGCCTTGTCACCTTCTTGGAGGATAACTCCTTAATTCCTTTGAAGTATTTCCCTTGAGTTTCTCTGTTGCCTTCCCCTACTGCCTCATGGTCCCTGGCTCATTGTTGTAAGATTTCTAGTGTGCTGCAGTGTTGCCAGCACATCTTAGTGCAGCAGGTTGAAGGCTCCCACTAGCACCCTGTTACTCTAAACTGTGTCATTCCACACCTTATCATTAGAAGGCTATTAGCCCTCTCTCCCTTCAAATCTGATTTAAAGCCCTGCCAATGTGTCCTCCTAGGTCTTCCATGAGGACCCCGTTCATCCTTTGAGAGAAGTGAAAGTAATCTGGTGATTGCAACACTTGCAAGAAATGCAGGCCACTCTGTTGTCAAAATACCCAAAGTTTTGGCAGCAGTACCAGCCACAAAGCCAAGCGTTTCTAGATTGGGCCCTTCTGTTCCTTTCAGTGTCTTTACCCTCTTTGGGAAGCAGAGAAGCTGACCTGTTTTTTATTTATGTGATAAAGCGTTCCTCTTTCATCAGCTTTGGAGCTGTACATTACCCACATCTCTGAAAATGAATGTCTTTCAGGTCTTTGATACACTTCTAATACTGGGATGCAACAACAGCAATTGCATTGCTAAACAAGTGCTGGCCAAGCCTCCATCCTTGGTGTATGCAGTTACATTCATGAACTACCTCACCTAGTTCAGCATTGCCATGAAATCAGGAATGATGTGGCTGCTTTTTCAGGAGAAAACAAAATTAGTGGAGCATC
>JAOWBP010051162.1:0-16424 GCA_028571105.1 Tragopan temminckii | reverse complement strand
GGCCTCGCCACTCTGCCCCCCACACCTTAGATATTTATAGACCTGGATCAGGTCCCCTCTCAGTCTTCTTTTCTCAACATATATTTATATCATGAAGTAATTCCATTCTAACTCTTCCTGCTGTAAAGGAATTTAAAATAAAGAATACATACAGAGCTCTGCAACAACTACTATTACCTCTGTGGAGCATTCATACATAGACACACACAATTCATACTAGTCTTATTCCTTCAGTCACAAACATCTACAGTCTGTGATTAGGAGTGCCCCAATGAGCCCCACCACCTGACATCACAGGGCCCTTTTACAAACCTGGCAACCTGCAAATGACAAACGTCCACACTACCCTCAGAAAAAATGCTGGTAACAGCCCTGACTAACGAGGCTCTGAACGCTTTGGACTCATCTGGACTCAGGAGGCAAAAATGCTCACCTTGGGGCCAGACACAAAGCCAAACATACAATGCAAGTTCATATCCCTTGGCAACTGTTACATTCTAATTTAGAATACTTAAATTCAGGTACTGGCCTGCCGGGACAAGTGCAATCTTGACCCGAAGGGAGGAAATCGGCGGGCCGAGCTCCCCACCCGCCCTCAGGGCCCTACCGCCCGTAACCAGGCACGGCCCGGATTCAGCCTCATGCCCGGCGGCAGCGTCGCGGAGGGCGCCGGGCCACCCTCACCTTCCCTCTGCTGGGCTTCCCTGCTGCTCGCAGCTGGTGCACAGAAGTAAGCAACCACCTCTGCCCGCCAGCAGCACCGAGCCAGCGCGGACCAGCGGCCCGAACCAGACACTGCCCAGCCCGCCGCCGCCATCTTCGGGAGAGGAGCTGTGTGCGATATTTCCCGCCTACAAAGGGGAAGGGCAAGCTCAGCGGAGTACCCAAAGTGATTCGTCTACTTCTGGAAGAGAAGCAGGATGGGTAAAGAGTGGGAGGAACAGTCGGAAGTTGATTTGAGGCTGTTTGATTCCTTTGCCGTGTTATCGTGCTTTGCGCAGCAGGGTTAGGGCTCTGCGGGTGCAGCCGGTCCCTAGGCGAGGAGTGTCGGGTGAGAGTGAAGCTCCCTAGGGAATTTTTTTCGTCTCACGAATTAAAAAAATACGTAACTTTTCAGTACCTTTGTACGAATTCTTTTGCTCTTTGCCACCCTAAAGCAGGGGGGGATCACTGATAGAGAGATGATAAGGACACAGGCAGGTTCAAGCTATTGAAGGCATATGTGAAAGAGGAATTAAGTGAAAGAGCAGAGGTCCGCAACGTGGGATGAGGTAGGTCGGGTGTAAGCCTGCATCCCACCCGTAGTGGTAAGTCTATGCAGGACAGGGGCCAGCTCTCTGTAGGAACGTTTCAGCTGCCCCTGTGATGGAGGCTCACTGGATTGCTGCGCAGGAGCAGCATTTTAAATCTCTTTTAGAGAGAATGAGTTTCTTGCCAGTGGTGCAGTCAGGAAGTTCCACGCTCAACTTCCGAGTGTTTGGTACTGCAGAGATAGGGAAAGGCTGTGTGCAGGTCTTTCCGAGTAGCAATTGTTTCTCCTTAGCTAAAACCTGAACGGGTTCTGACCTGCTGGGATACAAACTGGAAACCAAGGATCATATTGCCGTATATGTAGATCAACCTGTAAGTGACCATATAGCTTCAATTTCAGTTTGTTTATTTATTTATTTATTTCTGTTTCTCAGGAACAGTTGAATACAGCTCTGACAGGGTGAAGGTTTTTGTTTTTGTTTTGGTAGCAGTATACTTGTATTGCTGACCACAGTCAAGTGCTTTGAATTACAACATACCGATAGTGTAGTTTGCCTTGTTATTATTAATAGATTATCTGCAATGGCTCTACAATGACTTCATTCACATTAATGTAGCCATTGTTCAGAATGCACTATCATTAGTGGATAATTTTTAATGGTTAAAAATAATTACAGGATAAACTTTTCTTTCAGAAAGCTTTCTGCAAAATTTCTATTTTGGATCATTCACCTCATTTCTAACAGCACTTGGTAAAAGGACAAAACAAGGTATCTTGAAATTCTTAGAAAGGCAATTTTAATGCTAAGTGCCCAAGGATCAGTGAGAGCTAGGCATCTCGGTGAGGATTTTGGCTTGAGTGCTTCAAGAGGTTGAATGTACTCTGGGCTATAAAATTGATGGTTAGTAGTAAGAATCCCATACGTGCTTCAAGAGGCACAGAGTATGTATACTTAATGCTAGTTACATGAGCTATACAAAATTACACTGAGTACCATGGAATAAGTTCAGAAATATATCTTACATATAGTACCTGCTTTTCCAATTTAAAGCATTACTGCATTTTTATTTTTAGATTATCTGTGATGCACGCTCCATTGCCTTCATAATGATGCATCATTGTCTAGGTTCAGAGAAACACTTTCTGTGTTTACACACACCTATGCTCCTGCTGTTTTCATCATGACAGAAACTTTGGAAGTTAGCTTATTCATATGAAGGTGAAATGGAGAATAAAGTTTGTATTTAAAAAGTTTAATAATTTTTTTTTGTTATATTAGCAGTATATTTATTGAATTTTACAAATACAAAGCAAAATTTAGGCAGCTTTACTGAAATTCTGCTATATATTCTTACTAGAGTGTTCTTACTTATTATTCTTAATAGAAGACGCTCTGAATTTTAGCTTATTATATTTTCCATATTATGGTAACATAAGGAGAGATCTTTTGTTGTTCAAAGCATGTAGTGCAGAACAAGATCCAGTTAACTGCAGGTTTTATATGTTAACTAGGAGTTCTTGTTTCATGACTCCAGCAAGAATCATTTGCATTTGTTAGACTGCAGTATCTAAAGTTATTAATTTATTTTAAGACCCTCTTCAAATTTTTTAATGCGCTTCCTAAAGTTAGCCAGTTAATCACAGTTTAGACATAAAATGTTCCATGTTCAACACAACACTCGCTGCTGAAGTTAGATTTTCTTCAAGCCAAATGAACATCCTACTGTCTACTTCAGAAGAATGTTTTAAGAAAGCATTTATGGGTTCTTCTAATTGCTATAATAAACAGTTCTAAAGAATCCCACCTTCTTCAAGAATACTTATTTATGAGGCAGTTTTTTTTTTTTCCATAGCTACTTTTAAACAGATCAAATGGTGTCTTGTTACCAATTTCTTTGCTTATTGACTACATTGACTAAGCCAAGCTAAATACAGTCTCGGATTTCTCAAAGGTGATTAGAAGTAGTCTGAAGTGCCTCATATGCAGATATTCCCTGCTGAACTCATCACGTTCATCTGATTCTTCACCCCCTTTTCACCTGTTTTATTAGTGATACTTTGAAAATTTCTAATGCAATGGTAATGAAGGATAATATGAATAGACTAGAAAATACACTTAAATTAAAAGAATCTCTGCAGCCTTTCAAGTTTGCTTAAAATTTTCCTTCGGGACATTTTCTCGATTTCATATTGCCTGGCTTCTCCAACGTGTGTATACCTGAAAAGAAATAACAGTCTACACAATCAGAGCTGATTTCTTATGAAAGAAAAGGAGAAAAAAAACCACTTACCAGCAAGTAAGTGTGAATAAAAAGCCAAGCAAGCCAAACAACAAAATTAACAACAGCAAAACTATTTAGAATAATATTTTGTATTCTTCCTGGTTTTGAATTATTTAGTTCTTAAGCATTTCCTTTGCTCTTTTTGCTTGTTTGCCTATGATGATGTGTCTTAGTTTCAGCTGGAACAGGAACTGATTTCTTCTGAGTGTCTGTTACGATACTATGTTTTGGTTCTAGGAGAAAAACCATGTTGATCACACAGAGATGTTTATAGTTGCTGCTATAAGCAGTGTTGTACAGAGTGAAGGCTGTTCTCAGCAAAGAGGCAAAGGGAGAGAGGCTGAGTAAGAACATAATTAGGACAAATGATGTAAGAAGCCAAAGGGATATTCCATACCATATGACATTATGTGGAAGGAGTTTTGAAGGAGATGGGAGTTCATGTCGCTCTCTCTGCTCCTTGGGAAGCTGGTTGGTCATCAGTCACCCCCCAGTGAACAATTGCTTGTGCATCACTTGTTATATGGATTTATGTATGTATACGTGAGTATAAATATGTGCATATCATAATTATTATCCTTTCCAACTTCTCTATCTTAGTAGTAGTTTTACTGCAACCTATCAGTTCTACTTTGTTGATTTTTTTTTTTATTTTTTTTTATTTTTTTTTTATTCTCTCCCCTATCTGGCAAGAGGAAGGAGTGAGCAAATTATTTTGTGGTGCTTAGCCACCTCCTAGGTTAAAACACAACAGGACATAAAACCAAGTTTGTCTTGTTAGCTCAGTAACAATTGAGAAATTAATGTTATTTTTATATTGAAGAGTGAAAGAAAAAATAAATAGATCCAGATAATGAAGATCCAATTTTCCTGTAAGTGACTGTAAGATAATACAATTGCAAAGCAAATAAAATATTATTTTCCACGCATCATCACAAATTATTAAAAATTGCTACTCAGAGAAAATCCTACATTTCTATTTATAATAAATGTTACTTTTCACTGCATTTTTGACCATTGCTACTATTTAATTAAGATGTGTCTGCTGGCATTTTTTCTATATTGTCTTTTTCCATCCTAGCAAGCTTTTCCAGAAATATATATTTAAAAAAAAAAGATATAATCTGTAAGTTTATAATTAAGAACTTCATCTGAATGGCTTTAGTTAAGATTAAACAGATATTCCTAACACTGCTGCTCTAGTGATCCACTTATGAGTACATTAAGTTTAGATGAACAGATCTATGGATTGGCTTTATGAATTTACCTCAGGATACATTATTTGTGCACTTATTTTGTATACAAGTGTTACTCCTTTACTTTAAGAAATAAATTTTGCAAAGCATTTCCAGTTTCAGTATGGGAAAGAGAATCTTTATTCAAAACTATGACTTTACATAAAAATGAGATGTGGAGAACACATGTTATTTACATAATACATGTTATTTAGAAACTCTGGGTAATCATAAAGGTATTGGAGACATTAGATAATCTAATATAGAGTGAACATGCATTTATGTTACTACTATTTTTGTTCCTCCTTCCGTTTTTGTGTTTTTCCATCTAGCATGACTAGCTTGACTCCAGTGAAAAAGCCTGCTCTGTCATCTCAGTCATTTTTTAGCTGAAAGAGTGTCATACAATAACTTCTGTGATTTGAAATATTGATCAGAGTTAGTAATACCTACACATTGTTGCAGAATGTTCTGTGATAACAGAGAAACTATTGGGCACGCAGTGTATAACTTCTGTCTACAGGTTCAAGGCTCCCGTTTCCCAGCTTTTTAGTCCGAATGGAAATAGTAAATTTGCATCTTTGCTGAAAGTCAAGAGGAACTCAAGCAACATGCAGTACTCTTTAGTGGCACTGGCTCCAGATGCCCTCATAAATAATGGATCTGCAATTCCCTCTAATCCCAAGGAAGGCATGAAGGCCTCATCCTTGACAAGTAAAGTCCACAGGGCCTGTACGACAAATTGTTTCCATAACTGTTAGTTAACTAAAACCAGTACGCAGGTAGATGTCTTCCTGGAGAGGCCCAGTGGTTGAAAGTGTTTTGTTTATCATTTTACTGTGTAACTACATTTTTTACGTAATCTTTGGTTTAAGAAAAATTTGAAGCTATCCCCTTTATCAATCAGAAATTGCATTACTTTAACTCTATGGCTGAAAACTTCAGTTAAGTGAATAATGCCATTCTAAACAAAGGAAAAGCTGGTTTCACAAAGTATCAGTCACCATATTTATTAACATTTGCACAGAAGCAGTGTTTATTCTTGATAGTTATCTTTAAAGATGTAATATATATACGTGATATTTGTGAGCTGAAGTCGTAGATGCTCATGAGATCTCTTATTTCTGCCTTAACTGCTTTACATTGTTCTGGCTTCAGATACTGCAGTTTTTAGCTTGAGGTGGAAAGTTTAGTTGTGATCAGACTTCTGGCACTTTTATAAAAACATTTTGCTCATGCTGAAGTAATTTGTTGGAAAAACATTTAGTCATAACATTACTCATCTGAATTAATTTATAGGTGTGAACATGAGTACAAATTTAGCAAAAAGTTTTCATTATGTCATGTTTATAGTACAAACAAAAAGAATATAAAGCTTATATTCACCTTTGTGAAGCAGCGCTTAATAAATTAATACAGCTGCTACCATTTTCTCTAAGCTGCTTATAGCATCTGTCAAACTTAGCTGGACTTCAAGTACTATTTTAAATGCTGCTAAACAGTTTAATAATATGCCTTCATAGTTGTAGAAAGGGTCCACTTGTGCCCACCGAGATAGGAGGAAATTTCACTGGCTAAAGTGATTGCAAACTGTGCCAAAAGTCCTTGCCTTTATTAATGCTCATATGTCCTGAAGAAATGCGGCGCATTGGAATTACTCTGTTCATCTCAGACACAGATCAGTTACTGCAATCAGGATCTACTCAGAGAAGGATATAGTAATTTTAAGAATGAATCATAATGCTTCTACTTGGCACAAAATAGATGGTCCTACCAATATTTATTTTCATTCTCCTCTGAAGATCGTCTTTGACTTTTTTAAAAGGATATTTTGATTCGTGAAACCTCATTCATGGAATAGGTTTATATTATACAATGATTCCTAGGTCTTACACAGATATAATTTGTGTAGATTTAAATATGTGAATGATCAGGATTTAAGCCTATTTCAGTTTAGGATTTATTAAGCTTACAAAAATGCATTTGTTTCATTATTCATGTTATTTAGTTATCTCAGACTAAAGTTAACCTTTAATACAGATCTAACCTGCAGCCTACCTCCTCCAGGAGCTATAAAGCTTCCCTGTCACGTGCCCGTGGCTCAGCAGTAATCAGACCGTCACTGTGCTATTAACACTGTCAACTGAAAGCAGGGCATGGGGAGGGCAGTGCTGTGCGGTGCTGACTCAAGTGATGGCACTTAACTGTGTGCATTTTGACTGACAGATCTCTGAACAGTGAAGAATATGCAGCCGTGCTTTCTGTTTTGATAATGAAATTTGATAATAGAATCACAGAATCATAGAATCCTTAGAATTCGAAGGAACCTTTAAAGGTCGTCTAATCCTACTCTCCTGCAATTTGCTCAAAGCTCCATCCAGCCTGAATTTGAATGTCTCCATCCCTTGGATCATTTCTGTTGCCCTCCTCTGGATGCACTTCAACAGGTCTATGACTCTCTTGTGCTGAGGTCTCCAGTTCTGAACTCAGTATTCCATGTGGGGTCTCAGGAGCTCAGAGTAGAGGGGCAGGATCACCTCCCTCAACCTGATGGCCACGCTGCTTTGGATGTAGCCCAGGATACAGTTGGCTTTCTGGGATGCGATGGCACATTGCTGACTCATATCCAGCTTGCCATCCAGCATTACCCCCAGGTCCTTTTTGGCAGGGCTGAGCTCAATCCTTTCATCCCTCAGTTTGTATTAGTAGTGGGAGTTGCTTCAACCCAGGTGCAAGACCTTGCACTTGGCTTTGTTGAACCTCATGAAGTTCAACGTGCTCCAGCCTGTCTAGGTCTCTGGATGGCATCCTGTCCCTCGGGTTGATCAACTTCACCCGACAGCTTGGGTTTTCAAGACTACCAAACAATCCCCATAAATTTGCATTTACAAGACCATTCTCAGTTGATATAAATACATATATTTATATGCAGTGCAGTGGGATTCAAATAGAATGTATAAAATTGCAATCAGATATTCAATTCAAAAATCTGATCATGTCTCTTTATGAGACTTTTATAATCCCTATCTCAGCAGAGAAAAATATCCTTTGCTTTACAATCACACATTTTTTGTGTCATCACTTTTTGGCAGTACATATATTTGTGAACAATTGTTGTCAAGAATGAAGTACAGGTGCGTTAGTTTCACAAAACCAGGGTCAAATATCCCACTAGTTTTATGCTTCTGTTCCTCCATCTTTTTTTTTTTTTTTAGTGTTTTAAGGAAAATATTTTTTTCTTTTTTTTTTTTTTAATATATATATTAATGATATTGTATATTTTGTGAGACCTGCACCAAAAGTAATGCCCCCTATTTTATTATGTAGGCCAGCAGTGTCAGAGGCAGATGTTGATGGTACAGCGGTAGAGGTTGAATCTTCCCACCAATATCTGTTACATTTTGTTGCAATGCAACAGATGGCAGCAGAGGGACAGTCTGACAAAATGATTTCTGACATGGAAGTGTGTATGAAGCAAAGATGTGTAATTGAATTCCTCCATGTGGAAAAAACGGCACCCACTGACATTCACCAACGCTTCTTGAATGTTTATGGAGACCAAACAGCTGATGTGATCACAATGAGGTGGTGGGTGGTGCATTTATTTCATCATTGGTGACAGTGGGTCGCTTTTGCTGGTTTAGGTTTTGATGAGTGTGGCATGTAGGCTCTTGTTCATTGCTGGCAAAAAAAAAGGGATATCTAGTGATGGTGGCTATGTTGAAAAATAGTGTTTTGTAGCTAAGAATTTGCTCTATCAAATAGTGTTATTGTGCTTTTTGTATTTGTTGTTG
Organism: Tragopan temminckii; assembly: GCA_028571105.1. Classification (NCBI taxonomy): domain Eukaryota; kingdom Metazoa; phylum Chordata; class Aves; order Galliformes; family Phasianidae; genus Tragopan; species Tragopan temminckii. The sequence continues at coordinate 7,861 of JAOWBP010051162.1, read as the reverse complement.
TTTCCATGGAAATAAACACAAGATGTTACTTTTGGAGTGACCTATGAATGTGCCTCCCAAGGCAATTTATGTTCACTGAATATGGCCCAGGCAGGACAACAGGTTGGACACTCAGGCTTTAATATCTTCTTATATTTTACAAGGAACATTTAAATCCAGAATAAATAAATAAATACTGCACACACACATGTGTGCACGTGCTGCACTCCATCACACCCCACCCCATCCCATTCACGCTAGAGAACTGGAGAAAATACAGGTATTAAGGCAGATATATATATACATATATGTATTTAATAAAAATGTGTAACGGTTTCTAACTTAAATGAAAGAACATCTTAATTGTTCTGAAAGCTTTTCCTTTAAGATTGCTTAGAAGATTTTAGATAGCATTTTGTCGTAAGTGTATTTGTCCTCATAATTATCACAATAGTTATGTCCATTTTTGAGGCTAGTTTTTGTTTTGGAAAGAACATGCTATACAACATTAATTTTTTTATTTTTTTTTTTTAGCAGTAGAGAGATTATCTAAAATACAGTTTATTTTATAATGAGGATAAACTATAATTTATTTTTAAAAAGTTTCCCTTGTTATTTATTTATGCAATTTATTTAAAGTTGTTCTGTTGATATTTTGATAACAAATCCAGTCTTCCAAGTACGTAGCTGAATATTGTGTAGCCTGTTTAATTTAATTTGTATTTACTGCTGATTTTGTGTAGTTTTTCCAGGCTAAAATAATTGTTTCAGAACAAAATGTTTCAAGAGGTGAAGAAAATTTGCTTGAGAATTCCTCCTCCCAATCCCCAAGATCTCGTCACTTAGGTAACTTTCAGCTTCACAGAAAATACTATGAGATACTTAACTCCTTAAAGCCTCAGGAACAAGGTAAAAGACCACACTGACAAATTAGAAAGAGGGCTTCAGGGGTGAGATCTTCAGGAGAAGCTGTGACATGCAATAGCAATACATTGATCCTAGTTAGCCAGTTCTTGCTGCCGTGTAAAAGCCTTAAGGTACTGGATATCAATATATGTTAGAGTCCAACTGTTAGACATGTAGTCATCGGTTCAGACAAAGAAGTGGATGCCTGGCTTGGATTTGATTTGTAAGTTTAACTACACATTGTTTACATCACAGCCACATGTGAAAGTATTGGAATGGAAACCTCACATTTTATCTTCTGAATGAAAAATATAATATGCAAGTTCTTATTTATTGGTATGAGTCTTCTATGTATTCTTATATATTGGTGATGAGTAATGTATGGTAATGAAATTACTTGACAAATCCACACATTTAAATCATTTAATTGTAAGCAGTGCCTTTTTCATGTGATGAGTTTACATTTCTGAAGTATATATATTTATAATTACAACAAGAATGGCAGATGGCTTGGTGATAGTCTAGAATATAATATTCATTTGGCTAAAATATTTTATATTTTGTACACATACCTGTGTAGAGTAGAAAGTGATGAGACCAGACAGTTTTCCTCGTAGTGAGATTATTGACCACAGTTTAGATATCAAGTAATATAAACCAAAAGCAGGATCCAGTGTATATGATTGAAGTGCTGGTACGTAATTCTGAGTGGGAAATGTTGCCTAGCCTTTGCAGGCCACATTGGCCATAAACAAGAGGTGGAGATGGTCCGGCTTCTCTGCCATGTTTACAGAGGCATCAAATCAGAAGCAGGAGGATGTAACTCAAGCCTTTTGAAACTAAAGGTTCATTTCATGTGTCCTGCCACACACTTATACTTAAGTGACAACTGATAATTAAAGAGATAGAATCATGGAATCATAAAATCATAGAATCATGTAATCATAGAATGGCTTGGGTTGGAAGGGACCTTTAAGATCATCTAGCTCCAACTCCCTGCTGTGTGCAGGGTTACCATTCACTAGATGAGGCTGCTAAGGGCCCCATTCACCCTGGCCTTGATCAGCTCCAGGAATGGAGCATCCACATCTTCTCTGGGCAGCCTGTTCACAGGATCACAGAATCACAGAATTGTAGAGGCTGGAAGGGACCTCTAGAGTTCATCGAGTCCAACCCCCCTTGTCAAAGCAGGATCCCTACAGCAGGCTGCACAGATAGGCATCCAACCAGGTCTTGAATATCTCCACAGAAGGAGACTCCACAACCTCCTTGGGCAGCCTGTTCCAGTGCTCCGTCACACTTACTGTGAAGTTCTTAAGCACATTTGTGTGGAACTTCCTATGCTTCAGTTTGTGGCCATTTCCCCTTGTCCTATCGCTACAAACCGCTGAAAAGCCTCCTGCACCTGAGATATTTATAGACATTGATCAGACTCCTCTCAGTCTTCTTTTCTCAAGGCTGAACAGCCCCAGGTAGCTCAGCCTTTCCTCATAAGAGAGATGCTCCAGGCCCTTTATCATCTTCATGGCCCTCTGCTGAACTCTTTCCAGGAGATCCTTGTCATTTTTGCACTGGGGAGCCCAGATATTCTAGCACCTCACCATCCTCTGAGTGAGAAAATTCCCCCTAACATCTAAATCTCCCCTCTTTTAGTTTTAAACCGTTCTCTTATGTCCTATTACTATCTGCCCATTAAAAAGTCAGTCTTTCTCCTGTTTGTAAACTCCATCTAAGTACTGGAGGGCCACAATGAAGTCTCCCCAGAGCCTTCTCCAGGCTGAACAAGCCAGCTTTCTCAGCCTTTTTTTTTTTTTTTTTTATTGTAGGAGAGGTGCTGCAGTCATCTTTGTGGCACTCCTCTTGACATGCTTCAGCAGCTGAGGTCTCACATGGGCAGAGAAGGAGACAATCACCTCCCTCATCCTGTTGGCCACCCCTCTTTTAAAGTAGTCCAGGATACTGTTGGCCTGCTGGGCTACAAGCATACACATGGCTTATGTCAAGCTTATGGAACCATACTGTTTCAATTGTGCTCAGAGAGAAGAGGTAACTGCTTCCTTTCATTTATTAATTTGTTCTGAATGTGAGTGACTGAAGACACTCTGCCAACCCAAGGATGTCTGCATCATGGTGTAGCACTGTGCTGCACAGCTGCGCCTCCTTGGGCCCGGGAAAGAAACAGAGGAGCTTTCATAGAAGGCTAGGTTTACATGTCATAGAAACTGCAGGAAGGACAAACTAACAAGGCTTACCTCTTGGATATCAGAAGACTGACTAGACATAGGAAGCTGGAATTGAGGAACAGCTGAAATAGGTCAAGAAGCTCAAAGAGAGCCACTAGGAAAAAGAAAGTTTAGGAGATGATGACAGGAAGCTAGAGGAAGGAGGGAGCATGCAATTCATGGTGGGAGTAGGAACCTTTCTCCCATAGGCAACTGGGTTGAATCTCATCCAAGTCAATACCAAAGAAATAAGGTTTGCAGGGAGATAGAAAAATAGCCATTGGTCTCATTCCAGTTCTTATTGGATGGATGTCAGCATCACTACTGGAGTTTGCACAGCTGAAAGACTTGCAGGCTGGCAGTGGAGAAACTACAGGCTGGTTGAAAAGGGAGGTAAGTCTGAGGCGAGAAGGAGACCTACGAGATGAACTCCTGGGTTCACACCTGTGACTTGCTTGTCATGTAATACTGCAAAAGTCTAAGTACAAACTTGCAGCTGTTCAAGGTTACTTTGTGGTGATTTTACCACTTACTAAATGTACCTTAGATCTTGTTCCCATTCAAAAATCAGACCACTCTAATTATCCCACAGATTCCCAAGAGGCAAGGTGAACTGATGTAACAGTCTTTTGGCAATGGGTTGCCTCCAGTTCTGCTTCCCACATCTGCCTTAGCCATTCAGCTTGCTTCTGACAGCTCTGGTTGTCCTTGACTTGGAGCACTAAGACAGTTAGTTTACTAAATATGGTATAGGAATAGGAATATAGATAACACAATATAATACAATATAATTAGAATTGAAGCTAATCAATAAAATGAGAGAGTGTCTAAAACCAAAGGCCTTACTCTAATGCTGAAGGCAAGACAGCTAGGGAGCAGATATCACAGAGATGAGCAGCAAAGAGAATAAAGGGGATGTCTCTTGACTTGGGAACAGTTTTATCTTTCCTCTGAGCAGAAAATGGAAACAGAACAGTGAAAAGTCCTCTGGGGTATGTAGTTCTTCTGAGACAGGCACACCCGGAACTATCAACAATCCACAGAAATGGAGCATTAACTCTTTAACTCCCAATGCTCTATGTGATGTTATGATGTGGAATACTGATAACAAAAATTCATAAAACACAACAAGTCATCCGGCAAGTACTGCAGACCACCTGGTTTGACTGCAAAACACAAATGCAAACTTGACTTAACAACAAAGCCTGTTCTCCGGGTTCGCTTACAACTTACGGGGAAAAGGTTTCTTGGAGAGGAACTGAGGTGGCTCAGTGAGGGTAATGGCCATTGCTCTGAATTACTCAAAGGGATGCCATTATTCTTTCTGTTGACTGCATGGAAAAGACAAGGACAACGTTCTTCCCAGAGTGTGGTTTCACAACTAGAATAATAGTGTACCACTACCAACAGTGTAAAATTTCCTCTCACCTTCCCTTCTCTCCTGGCCACACGCCTCTGTCATAAAGCATGCTGCTTCTGGCCCTCGCTGTAGCCCTCCTAAGACACAGAAATCATATCCAGCAAAAGAGTAAGTATCTTCTGAAACAGTAAGGAGTTAGAGCATCTCAACAATTGGTCTGACTTGAGCTGGAGCCAATTCTAACCAGCTGGCCAAGAGTGCAATAGGATGAATGAGAGCTCTCCTTTTTGCCACCAGAGTATGATGTTGGCTCTGTTGTATATGAAAACATGCCCTGAATTTGCTTTGTTACGCCTGTCTTCCTTTGCACTGGCTTCCACAGCTTCTTCATGCAGAGGCACATATGCACACACAAATGCACACTCCTGGCCATTTGCTGAAAATAACTAAGGTGAATAATTTCAAAATGGATGATTCTTACAAATACATGAAAAAATGCTGTATTATTTATAACTGGTTTATAACTTTGGGAAGAGAGAACAGGATATATTTTAAAAAATTTTGGCTGGCTAATTAGGATTTTTTCTGCAGAAGAGGCACTATGTAAGAAAGTTTGTGTTAGCATGCATAATGAATAAAGAAGGTAATTTAATCAGTGAGACAAATTAAAAACTGAAAAGTTCCCATACTATTGTTTATCTTCAAAGTTTGCTTTATCATTTTTTTTTACTTTCCTCAGCTTTGTGTAGGAAATGCTGCAGTCATGTTCTGTTAATGCTAATGAAATTGAGAGCCACTGTTCTGATATTCCATTTTTGTTTGGCATACAACTGCTAGTGTAAAAAACACTAAGAGGCAAAAATAGTAGTCTACTTCCTTTAGATGACTCTGTTTCTTTTGGTTCTTTGGGTGTAGTAGCTCTCAATGAAACAATATATTTTGCAAGTAAGTTTACACATTGCTTATGTTTTATCAGTAAATGGAACATATAGCCCTTTATTTTCATATGTTTATCACAAAGGGACTGTCAAATTCCCAGCGCTGTCCTTCCTGTGGTTATGTCTAGAATGCATGTTGATATTTTGCTTTTTCAGATGATGTGATTGTAATACCAGCAACAACTAAAGTTCAGAGTAATTATAAGCATATGACTGCTTTCAAGATTCTGGTTTTGACCTTGATGTCAAAGCTTAAGTCTGGACATGATGTGCTTTCATAAGGGTAAGTAGGGTAAGTTAGTGCTGGATTTGTTGTTTTTTGTTTGTTTGTTTGTTTGTTTCCAATAATAGCAGTTACTTTTTGGATATTTTACTCGGAAATTGAACTGACAAGTTTTTCATTTTGGAGCTACTCCAGCTACATTTTGTCTATATACTAGCTGTGTAGTGGCATTAAGCTGGTGTCTTGTCTATGAGGATAACTTCAGGTACCGATAGTTGAGCAGTATGAAAGGAAAGAAATTGAAGAACTATTAATTTTATTGAAGTGGTGCATTCCTTTTACTGCTTCAGCTTACCTGTTCCACTGATTGATAAAATTGAGTGAAGTTGCTATTGGAGATGTACTAATATTAAAGAGAATTATATTTAAGATTCTCCAAGTCCAAGATTAGACTGTTCTAAAAATATATGGGAACAGTCATTTATGTTTAGCCTCTTTTCCTAAGGAAATTAGGTTTATGCAACCGCACTGAGTGCGTCTGTCTGAAAGTGCCTTACCAAAAACTTCTGAGCCAGTTGGCAAGTTTCAGCAAATATTGACAGAGGATGAGACAAGTCAGAGATAATAAATTTCTTCAAGTTTTGTTAAAATAAGCAGTTGGACAGAAGAAAAAAAAATTAATAATCCCAAAGATGAAAACACTTCACTTTGAGCTCAGTTAAATTGTTTGGCATTGGCACCAAAGAGTTTTCAAAAGAGAGATGTTATGAAAGTTCTAAGGAAGAACTTTGATCTTAGCTTCCTTCTTTTTAAGCACAGAATAACCTAACCACAGGGCACAAAGCCACAAGCTAAGTTTTATTTTCATTTTTTGAAATCATTGATGACTTTTTCCATCATTTATGTAAGAAATTTAATCCATCTTATTTTAGAATCTCAATTTTGTAACAGACCATGCAATAGATCATTGCATGGTCTAATGTCCTCACAGGCTAATGTTTTTTCTATAGTGAAGCCATTTGTTTCTATAGTGAAAACAAATACTGTGCTGTGGCATTGATATGGTGCTGATGATGGAATTTTGTTATGCTATTGTGGAAAAATTTCCTGCTGTTACAGATGGCAGTAAAACAAAAATGTATTTCTTGATGCTAATATTACAGTTGCTCATTAAATTGTGGACTCTACATGGTTCAAGAAGAGGAGTGCTTTAGACTTCTTTATGATAATCAACAAGCTGGCATTAACCTAATACTGGATAAAGTTGCACTGCATCATTATAAGCTTTTGTATTAATTAATTTAATATAGTAATTAATGTGAGCATTACAAAGAGGTCAGTGTTACTCTGTGGTAATTTTCTGTCTCTGTGAATTAGCGTTATAAGAAGATACGGCATGAAGACACATGCCAAAACTTACTGATCTGTTTCAAAGCCAAGGCCAGTGAAAATATGTTAGAACCACAAAAACTGATCATAAAGTCCTGTTGTTGTATGGTGAACTATTTCTGTGAATGTTTGAAGAAGTGATTAGGTCCTTTCTTATAGAGACTTAGTGTGGCAAGCCTGACAAATTATCAAAACAGAAGTTGATTTCTGTGCCAAAGGACAGAAAGGACATCCACGCATACAGGTAACAGGAGATATGGAGATATAAGCTAAAAGACAAAGAAAGCATTAATGGAAGATACCCAGTTGAATGGAGGAGCTTAAACCCTAGGAATGGCAGGGCAGTGAGAAAGAGTTTTTCTAATACCACTGCATTTTTTGTAATGCATAAATGTGCTCTGCTAGTTTTAGACTAGTGCAAGTTAAACTCAGAGAAAAGACAAAATCCAAGTAGTAGTGCTCTCTGAAGAACAGCAGATAGGTTAGACTGTTAGATACTTCAAAAATGTGAAGTCTTTGCTACTGGTATGAAAAAGATGTTTTAAGGATAACAAGTCTTTGGTCAGTTGACTCAGAAAGCTGGTTACAAGTGAGTGATTTTTTTCTGTGTTGTGTGGCTCTTACTATGACTGGAACAGCATTGCTAGCTTGTGATTCAAGCTGGTGATAGTTCATACATATGCAGCTCAAAGATCACAAGAAAGATACAGAATAGTAACATATGTTTGTAAATCCCTTTGTTGATTTTCTATGTGTTTTAGAAATATTAGGTAGTTACTTCTAAGACTTTTAGGACAAGATTATCCCCCTCTGGAAGAGACTGAAGTGCTAGCAGTAATTAACT
>JAOWBP010051161.1:0-16426 GCA_028571105.1 Tragopan temminckii | reverse complement strand
TTTGGGGGGGGGGGGGGGGGGCCGGCGAGCGGACGGGTGGGCCTCGAGGCGGCCGTCTCCATGGGGTCCATCAGCGCCGCCCGCCCAGGAGGTCAGAAGGATCCAGCCTGGGGCCAGAGAAGTGGGGATGGAGTGGGTGGGGAGGGAAAGGGGGAATGTGCATTGTGTGTGACTTTCGTTTGGTGCTGGGCAGGCAAGAGCCCCTCCAGCCATGATTCTCCTCTGTTCCACCCCAGTGGGGCAATGGCATCTCTCGGTGACCCTCCTCTCTCCATCCCACCTCAACTTCAAGGCCTGGATTTGGAGCTTACAGCCCCACAGACCTCACAGCACTGTTTTGGGGATGGGGGCGAGGAGAGCCCTCATTGGAGGGAGTCCAAAGGCTTTACTTGGCTGCAGGATGATCCTTTCCAAGGGTGAATTTGGAAAGCCCCATGACTTCCCAAAGAGCTGCTGGATTTTGTAAGAAATCTCCCAAGGCTCATCTTCTCGGGCACTCTTGGATGAAATCCCCTTTTCTGCTTTAGGGCAGCAGGAAAGCTGTCAGCTTTCAGAGTCAGCAGCTTAGATGGGTGTTTGAATAGGGAGGGTTGGAGCAGGAGAGGGAAACTGGGCAAGGTTGTGGAAACTGTGATGGAACAAAAAAAAAAAAAAACAAGAGGCAAAGAGGACCAGCACTGGCATAAGCTGCCCAGAGAAGCCATGGGTGCCTCATCCCCAGAGGCACTCAAGGCCAGGTTGGAAGGAGCCCAGGGCAGCTGGATTTGATGGGTGGCAGCACTGCCCACGGCAGAAGGTTGGAACTAGATGATCTTTAAGGTCCCCTCCAACCTAAGCCATGCTATGATTCTATGACCCCACGCTGGAAAGCCAGGATGGGTTACACCCAATGCAGCCTGACTCTGGCACCTCTAACCCTGCTCCAAACCAAGGTCTCAGTCCTCTCTATGGCCAGATAAGGTTCTCCTAGCACTGATTCAGATCCAGGGGGAGCCATGTCTTTTCTCTTGCCATGAGATTCTTGCCCGGACCCTGGGGCCGGGATGGGGCCAGCCTTGAGCCTGAAGGGGCTGTCAAAAATGGGAGTGTGGGAGAAGGCAGTGTGTGAAGGAGATGGAGGGAGCTGTTTAGCTGTGGCACGAGCTGTCCTTTTTTTGTATACAACAATTGTAAATAAACTGCCTTGGCATTTCTTTTGTTTTCTCATGACCTGTGCAGTGTGTGGTGTGTGTGTATTGTGTTCTTTCGGGTGGGGGCAAAATTTAGAACCAGTTTACTAAAGGAGCCAAGCGTTCCTTCTTTCAGAGCCAAGGATGTCCTGGCTCTGGGAAGCCTTGCAAGATGGGTGCCAACCAAGGAGTAGGTGCTCCCATGGGTGTGGGATTCAGTGCCAGCATTAATGCAAATCCCAGAGGGAATCCAGACCTTCCTGTGGAAGCAAGATTGTGATGCTCAGTACCCATCACACTCATCCTCTGTGGGAGAGGAGCAGGAGGCAACAGAAGAGCCTGTTAAATCCGGAAAGGGAAGAAGAGCCACAGGCAAAAGGAATAGGCAAGATGCATAGCTCTTGTACAGATGACATCAGCATGATTCTTGAGGCTGATCACCAGCAGATTTGTAGGAGCTGTGTAAACCCACACCAAAAATCACTCTGCTTTGTTCAGTGCATCTTATTTTAATAAAAATTTTAAAAGAAAAGAAAATAGAGAAGAAGAGAATGTATTGCTCCACCCAAGGACTCTATGTCATAGACCACAACAGCATGTGCCAAGAGGGGCCTGAAGGGATGGGAAAATCGTGACACAATGGAAAGAGGAACCCGTGCTGGGCTGAGGATGGAGAAGGCAGGGAGACACTGAGGGAGCTCCCACCATGGAGACTTAGGCCCCAAAATCTTTGAGAAAGGCAGTGAGGACATGGGGAGCAGAGCCAGGAGACCACAACTTGTGCTGGGGAGAAGCCTGTGGGTGGTATATCTCCAGTGCTTTCGGCACTGTATCATACAGCAGCTAATCTAACAGCTTCCCTGTTCTTCCTCTTCCCCAGCACTTTCTCCCCACTCAAGGTGTTTGCCAGCCTAGCCTCAGGCTATGCACACCAAGGAGTTTTTGTTGACTTTGTTGTGTTTCTTCCATCCCCAGTTCAGACTCCTTTTTCAGCCACGGAGACCTGTGGAGCATGGGCAGGTGATCTCTGCCTCCAGTGGATGCGCTGGGTTCCAATTATCACACGGCTGGAAATGCTTTCATTGACACAAGACATCAGAAGAGAACTGTCCCAGACCTTCTTCTGACTTGGGCAGCAAAATCATGCTGGATCCTGTAGCTAGACCCCCAGCAAGATACAAGGTTCAATTGCAGACATAGCAACAAACATGCTGTGTGGGTCCACAGGGCTGTCCAGTGAGGGCAGCAAGGAATCAGCGGTGTGTCTGCCACTCAGTGAGGCTCTGTCAATACAATTTCCTGCCCTATCTCACTCTATAATGGTGTCAGCAAATTAAAGGGGCAATGGTGGAGTAATTTATTAGTCTCTTAGTAGAATATTGGTTAATCAGTGGACATCATGGCCTGCAATACAAAGGTAGGACCCTAAAGGGATGGTGCCAAGCAAGACACTCATGTCATGAAGCAAGAAAGCTCTCCATTCACCACTGGTAGTGCCCTGGTGCTCCTTGCACATGATGGCACAACAGTGGCAATGAACATTCCATTGCAACTTCCAAACGCCATCAGTCTTGGAAACAACTGCCATAGAAGGCTACCAAGGCAAACCACAAGCAATATTGTTTTATTGTCATGGAGATACTCATTTTTAGAATGTTTGAAAGGTGGCTACAAAAATTAAGAGAACAGTGACAATCTTTATCCACAGTAAGGCAGTTAAAGAAGACTTAAAATCATACCTAACCATTCCTGCAGACCACTTTTGAGGTGGATAGAAAGTTCTTCAGAAGTTCTCTGCCAGCAAAAGGGTGGAAAGGTGAAAAATGGAAAGCGGTCAACAATTTGATTCTTAAATCCTTTTATTTGGAGTGTAATTGTTGCAGCTAAATGGTCCCTGCTACAGAAGCAGAGACCACTGCAGACTTTCCTCCTGTTTTTCCCATGAATCCATCTCTGGGTTATACACCTTGGTTTCCCCACATGCCCAAGGCTGTCTTTGCACGCTGAATCCAACCCTGGGACATCCATGTTGTGATAGTGGTGGATCTTTAGTACTAAAGACACACATGGCCACCTGAACACAGAAACAGCCATGCTCAGAGAGATGCTCATCTTTTACAGAGAAAGAATCGACCAATCACATCCCATGTGGAAAATGTCCACAAGATTCCTGGCCTGAAATTACTGTCGGATTTGCATCCAGAGTATTCATCATCTCCACTCAACGTAAACTCCCAGCCAAAACCAATGTCCAGATTTGGGCTCTGGCCCTGAGAAAGCCCAAGCACACCAAGGACTGCTGCTACCTGGAGAACCAGCAAGCTCCATGCTCATCTCTGCAAAGCAGTTCTCATCACCCACCTCCATGTTGTCGGAAGAGCTTTTATCCCCCAGTCACTTGCTGAAGGCCTTGACACTTCTGCAGTTGGTTCAGTTCAGGGAGGATGGTGGCTCGGTTCCTTGGGGGTCTCCAGTTTTTCCTCACAACAAGCTATTTCCAGCCCTCTTTTCCCAACATTCACTCTTAGGTGGATTGAAGAATGCCCATGGCTCCCTCATGGGGAGATGTGGGGCCGGAAAGTGCGTGGTCGAATCATCATGACGACCTTCCTCAGGGAGTAGTAGTCTGTGTCCTTCCACGAGTACCACACAACGCCATCCGGCCCGAGGATCTTGCGGTTCTTAATGGAGTATCGGCCACCCTGGGACACAGAGAGAGATGGTCGGGCATGAGAAATGCGTAGAAGTGTCATCTGGATGGGAGCATCCGAAAAAAGATTGCTCTGAAACACTGAGCAAAGAGCTTAACGGCGATGCAGTGACAAGAGCACGTAAAGCTCAACATTTTTCAAATGCTCCCAATGGAGATGGCAACTCAGGTCGCATGAATCACCCGCACTGCGAGCTTCCATCATGCGGTCCCAAGCCACGGCGTGTCTTAATGCTCGTGTCTGGCCTATGGCACTGAAAAAGCACTTTGTGTGCTAACACCTGGCTCCTTGCCCCTGCGCCTCACCTTGTAGTACACCCCGTTGAGGTTGGAGAAGAAGCACTGGTGGTACCACCAGCCCCCGTGGGAGATCTCAGCACAGATGTTCCCTGAGTCGGGCGTGCTGAAGCTCCTCTTGTTGTGGTACCAGGCAAAGGAATCCTCCACCGTCCCGCTGAACCCATCCACGTGCAGGCGGTAAGAGTTGGCCTCGTCCTCAATGCTGCAAGCAAAGGATGCAGGTGGGGAGTGCAAAGCCTGCATTCCTGGTGGGTACGCCTAGAAATCATTGAGCTGCTCTGGCCATGATCCCCGCTGTGATTCATCACCTCTAAAAGCCAAAGACACCGTATTTCTCCATTCTGTGGGATGTGCATGCTTGTGTCATGACTCAGGGCAGCTCTTATAGGCTTGAGCTGGGCAGACTGTGAGTCTAAAACCACAATAAAGGGCTTCGGCAGCTTTGGCAAGACAGTTCCCTAATTACACACTACTGCCTCCTCTCCACAAAGTAAGCATCTTATTCTTCACCTATACTGAGCCAATTAGTAATTAGCCCTGGGCTAGCAAGGGTTGAAGGTCACTGCCGTTGCGCAAGACATCTGATGAGAAAGGTCAGGGTGACCATTCAGAGCACATGTTTGATGGCAGAGGATGCTCCAAGGCACTTTCAGGCAATGTTTTGTTTTGTTTTTAACTAGATTCAGCTATTTTGGTGTCTCTTCTAAGCCCGCAAGCTCCAAATGTTCCATGCTGCCTTGCACGCCCTCCCATGGCAGGCAATTCCACAGTCACCCACAACCATTTCCAGCTGAGAGAAGGAAGTATTTTGTCTGGGACAGCCACCTGGTCACCCTTGCTTGAGAAAGAATGTGGCTGATGTGGTATGAGTAATACAAACACTAGAGGAGGGAAAGAGCTGCAGATGCTGAATAACATTACATCAGACACAACAGGTAAAATCCATGAATACAGGGGGTAAAAATGAAAGTGCGACCCCAAAGAATGGAGGTGCTGGAGAACCTGCCCAGAAAAGCCATGGGATTCAAGCCTCTATTTTTGACACTGAGATTGGTAGTCTGAGCAGAATCACCTCTTAGCTGCAGGGGACTGTGCCACAGTGGTGTTCCCATACCTGGAGGTTTTATAGAATCATTCAGGTTGGAAAAGACCTCTAAGATCAAGTCCGACTGTCCACCTACCACCAATATTGTCCACTGCCCACGTCCCTCAGTGCCACATCCCCACAGTTCTGGAACACCTCCAGGTGACCCCACCACCTCCCTGGGCATCTGTGCCACTGCATCACTGCTCTTTATGAGGAGAAACGTTTCCTAACATCCGATCTGAACAAAACTTGAGGACATTACCTTTTGTCCTATCATTCAGTGTCTTCTGGCACTGAACCATCTGCATCTACCAAGAACCAGGGAAAGCCTACCTGAAGATCTGGTAGAAGGCATGCTTGTGTTTGTTGTTCCAGTCCTCCAGGTCGATACGCAGAGAGTAGTCTCCCTGGCTCGTTATCTTGTGGATGTTCTCATTGCCCAGCCAGAATTCACCATTCAGATCCCCAAAGCCCTCCCTATACTCATTCCAGGTCCTATTGAAGTCAACTGAGCCATCCTGACGCTTCTGGATGACTGTCCAGCCCCCACCTGCCAGGGAAGAAAGCAAAAGGGTCTGTGGGTCCCAATGCCAGCGCACAGTGACATCTTTGAGGACCCATCTGTAGGTGTCTCCTGAAGTATGGAGATTATTATGTACTGTTCCCACAGCACCACAGAGGCACATGAGGTCTCTTACAGTATTGTCTCACTGTCTCCATCTGCTCTCCCATCTGTCCAAATCCCTCTCTCCTCTCTCATTTCATTCCAGTATTGTAAGATTTAGGAAGGGACAGAGGCCATGTTTTCGTTTGCTCTTCGTACAGGCTGTCACCCTGCAGTGTCCAAGACTGTGGCAATGGTCATGCAAATAATAGTAATGACATAATAGAGATCACATTGTCAGAACAGTCTGCTTCTTAACAAGCACTCGAATCCCAGAGCTGCCATCACCTGTAGATCCTTTGAGTCAATGTTCCCCATTAGTGAGTTGCCTACATGTGGGCAGTCAAATCCCTCCCACCTGACACTCCAGCATGGGATGTGTTGATGTGACACATCCCTCCTATCCAGAGCAGATCCATGGGGCAAAGAATTGACCATCCACCACATTTCCCTGTCAATTGACAGCATTCTTACAAAACGTGAGTATTGTAAGCTAATTTTATGAGTAAGTTTGTGCCTAGGGATGACGGTGATACGTTGTGTATAGATAATTAGATAATCAAAGGTCTGGGAGGCCTCATCCACAAAAGTATCTGTGTGAGAGCCATAATATCTGGTTAGAATTATCCATCCAAACCTCTTATTTCACCAGTAGAGTGGTTCAGCCCTTCTGGAGATGCTGCTCTCACTGACTTGTAATATAATCCCCAAACAGCTCAGGTAAGATACAGCTCTCAGGTTAGGCAGCCCCCACCCAGAGCTTTGCTGGGAGATGGTGTAGGTGCAGTACCTTCAGTGTCCATTTCACACAACACTTCGATGGGCATCCCTCCGACAGAGGGCATGATGCTGTAGATCCCAGATCGACGGAGCCCGTTGTAGTAAACAGAAGCGCAGTCAATGGGGCAGTTCCTGACGTGCCTCATATCTGAGCAAGAAAGCAGAGAAATGTGATTTTCAGCACATAAAATGGAGAAGAGATAAGCGCAGGGCGTGGGGGTGCTGGGAAGCCAGTCCTGCTGGAACTGTTCCCAGTGTCTCAACCATGATATGAATGGCCCAAAGAGCTTTACACCAGCGCAATGGAAAAGTCTCAGACTAGTTGGCTCAGGGAGGAGTAACGTGCCTTTCCCCCTGACGTCACCAGCTCAGATCGGATCAAGGTTGGTAGGTGAAAGCCATTAGTGGCTCCTGCGTGTGCAACACATGAGTCATCCAATGGATGCTCCTCGCTGGAAAGGCAGACACTGGCTCCTCTCGGCATTTAAAGAGAGATGATAAATTAAAAAAAAAAAAAGATGGAGATTGACTTTTTATGTGGTCTGATAGGGACAGGACAAAAGGGAATGGTTTAAAGATAAAACGGGAGATTTAGATTAGATGTTAGGAAGAAATTTTGTACTCAGAGGGTGGTGAGGCCCTGGCACTGCTGCCCTGAGAGCTGTGGGTGACCCATCCCTGGAGGTGCCCACAGCCATGAATGGGCCCTGTGCAGCCTGGTTTATGGGAGGTGTCCCTGTCCATGATAGTGGTTGGAGCTGGGTGGGCTTTAAGGTCTGTTCCAACTCAGCCATTCTGCTACCAGGATTCTGTGGTTGTTAAGGTCCCTTCCAACCCAACCATTCTATGATTCTATGCGATGAATGAACTCTGAGGAGGTTAAAGAGAGCAGTGCCCCAGACCCATGGGCTGTTCCACACCACTGGCAGCCTCCACTTTGCTCTGCATCCTCTCAGGGTGAAGCTCAGGCCTTGGGGTCATAGCATCCCATCCAGCCCCCCTTATTTAACCACATGTGCTGGAGCTGTGGTTACCCACCCTTTGCACCATGCCAGGTGCCCAGCAGCACCTGCAGCCTGTTTGCTGTCCCATTTTAGCAATCAGTCTGGCTCGGGGAGCCTCTGCTCGTTTCAGCTGACTTTCCCTCACCGATCGATCCCTCCCTCCTCTCCCAAGGTCTGGATCAGCTTGGCGTGCCCTTTGCCAATTGTGTCTTTAAATATCAGCCCGTGGCGCAGTCTGATAGCCCTTGTTTGAAATGTCAGCTGTGAAAGCCAGCCGCTGTACGTGTTTGAAATGCCTTGACTGCATCACTCCTTTGTAGCTGGATGTCTCTTGTCTGCTTCCTGTTTGATAGCATGCTCAACAAAGAGCCGAGGATGTTCCCTGAAGCCTTCCTGAGCGATGGCCACCCCTTTTCTCTCCTTTCTCTTTCTTTTTCTTCTTCCTTTTTCTTTTTTTTTTCTTTTTTCTTTTTATTTTTTGCCTTCAAACCTTTTGTTCAGGGGGGAAAAAATAAGTTTCCAAAGTGAGATGTCTTCTTGACGTGCTCACGGCTGCCTGCCTGAATGCTCCGCCGCCTCACTGGGGGGAGGGTGGGAGCATCACTGGTGGCTGCACGACCTGCTGTGCCCGTGTCCATGTATGGTGTGTGAGCCCCCTACGTGGACATCTGGTCCAGGGGGGGCTTTGGAGGTCCTCGAGGTCTTCCCAGCTGCTGGTGATGCTCAGCTCAGGACTGGGTTTCTCCCACTGTTCCCATTGCTCTGGGCTTTACGGTGTCACCGAGGCTGCGGGAGGTGGGCACCGCTGTGTGCACACTGGGTGGAGGTTGTGCAGGCTTCAGCTCCTGCACGTGCATTGGGATTGTGGGGCTCGATGGCTCTGGAGGCATCAGGGTGCCCTGCAGTGTGGTGCTGGATGGGACCGAGGTGTGACAGTGTGACAGCGTCCCTGCGGTGACAGGTGGGGCTCAGCATGGAGCTGAACTGGTGCTTTGGGGAGCAGAGGTGACATGGTTTGGTCACCCCAGAAGAGGCTTTGGGGTCTGTATGGTGACGGCCATTCTTGGGCAGCTCCAAGAACCACTGATCCACTGGGACTTTTTTTTCCCCCCTTTGACTAATGCCAGTGCTTTTTCCTTTATTTCATGTCCTGTTTGTCCCTCTCCCCTAAAACTCTGGTGTCTCCCGTCTTGTCTCCCCGAATGTCCCTCCCACCTGGTGACCAGAGGAAGCTACGCTGGGATATGTGAGGAGACCTCCACTGCTGGCAGCGTTCGGGGTGTGACACTAACAGCATGGCTGGGGCCAGGGCCGTGCAGCGTGAGCGTGCTACTAACCCGGGCTGCACACGGGGTCCTGCTTCTCTGGGGCTTCACAGGTCAAAATAGGGTGGGAGGGACCCGAAAGTCTCTTTCTTCATCCCTGAAAGTGATGGTGCTGGACAGCATCCCAAGAAGCGGGGCTGCATCCTGCACCCAGCCCTGCGCGGGGGTTGCAGGAGGTGCAGAAGGTGCAGTGAGGAGCTGCTGACAGCGTTCCCTGAGGGTTGCTGACAGCTCGAGATGCAGGGGAGGTGTTCTGGGGCTGCTGCAGGAGGTGGGAGCAGGAGCTGGGTCTCAGGGCACATGGAGCTGCCCTCCTGCATGGGGTGGTGGTGACGGGGGGAGAGGTTGCAAATTCAGTGACCTGCCCCAGTGCTCAGGGCTGCGCTGGGTTTTGGGACAGCAATTTGGGATGAGAGAGCACACGGGCTCTGCACTGGGAGCAGGCACCCGCATCTGCCAAAGGCAGGGCTCAGTCCCTTGCACAATGGCTCACACCATGTGGGTCAGCGTCCCCAGGGCCAGAGGGGTCAGGCAGGGCTGTGGGTGGTGTCTGTGTCCCCGGGACCCATCCCCAGGCTGGGGTTGGTGGCAGGAAGGAGGGGGCAGAGCCACGCGGTGCTGCTGCAGCGCGGTCATGGTGTGGGCATAGCTCTGAGGACAGCTAACCTGAGTTCTGGTGACTAACGGAGTGAGCTCACTTGGCTGGTGCAAGGCACTGGGGGCCTGCTGGCCAGAAGGAGCCCTGACGTACCCCCAAGCCTTGGGAATGTCCCATTTGGCGTTGGTTGGCCAAGACCAACCTGATCGAGCTGCAGGTGTCCCTGTTCATTGCAGGGGAGTTGGATCAGATGGCCGTTAAGGGTTCCTTCCAACTCAGACCATTCTGTAATTCTACGGTGGCTGGAGGCCTCACGCCATCGCGCCT
This sequence comes from Tragopan temminckii, assembly GCA_028571105.1. Lineage (NCBI taxonomy): Eukaryota > Metazoa > Chordata > Aves > Galliformes > Phasianidae > Tragopan > Tragopan temminckii. The sequence continues at coordinate 6,462 of JAOWBP010051161.1, read as the reverse complement.
TGCCCTCCTCCGTTCCTACCCAGTCATCTTTCTCTTCCTCTCTGCTTGTGTGCCTGTTTGTGTGTGCAATTAACACAGGTTTATGCTTGGTTTGAAATCTTACTCATCTGCTGCTTCCATCTGTTGGCTCCCTTCTCCCCCTCCCCACCGTCTCCCTGCCCAGCTGTGGCCATGGCACATTTGTGGTCTGATGCGTGGCTTTGTGACCCCAGCCCTCCTCCCAGACAAAGGCACTTGCCCATCCTGCCCAGCCCCATGGAAGCCAAAGAGATGTGACCTTCATCTCGTTACTGCCGCTCTCAAGTAGAGAGGTGACTAATGGGGCCCCATTGTGCGCTTCCCCGTGAACGGTGTTCCCTTGATCCAAGAATAGCTCCCAACCCTATTAGTTATGTGGAGATGACTCACACAAAGCCAGCCCCGTCCAGCGGCAAAGTCTTGAAGCTGTTCCCAATTTGGCATCGCTGCGACCAGCCCTGAATGGGCCGGATATGCTCTGAAGCAGCCTTACTGCAGCCCGCCACTGCAGCACTGCCCTGGGGGAACCGAGGACGGCATCACAGTGCTGAGCTCCTGCCCCACACCCAGCCCTTGTCCTGTGGGGCAGAGACTGCTGTGATGGCCCTTCCTCACCCACTGAGTGGGGGACCCACCACCAGGTCCGCTTCCTGAGCAGGGGGATGTTTTCATATTGTTTTCCATGGAAACTCTCAGCCACAGTGGGTCAGCCATGGCTCAGTGACCCAGCAGGGAGGGCACGTCCCGGGGCTGCACCGACCACCCCTTCCCTGCCCCTTCACTAGGCCCTGGGCAGGGCTGGCTGCTCATTGGGCTTGGCCACATGGCTTTGAGTTGCATTGAGAGCTGACATCTGGGAGAATGGCTCCGGCCGTGTGCTGTGCCCCGGCCTTCAGGCACCTCCCTGGAGCCCTCCTGACGCTGTGTTTGGTTTCAGGGCCGCCCTGGCCTCTGCCCATCAGTACCACCCCCTTCCGCAGACCCTCAGCGTGCTGAAGAGCACCCCTCAGGTGCGGGGCATGCACACCATCATCAGGTAATGGCGTGGCACCGCGGACCCTGGGGCAAAGAGGGTGCTTGGCTGGGGTGGGCTCAGCTGCCTTTGGGCTCCTGAGTCCCCAGAGTTCTGTTCATTGCCTTTCAGGAATAAGGAGACCAGCAGGGACGAGTTCATTTTCTACTCCAAGAGACTGATGCGGTTGCTGATTGAGCACGCGCTCTCGTTTCTCCCTTTCCAGGTGGGTTCAGGGCTGCACCTGATGATGAGGCTTTGTCCAACCTCAGCTTCCACAGACTGGTCAGCTTTCCTAACCAGCCCCTGCCTGGCTCCCTGGCAGCAGGGCTCACTGAGAGCCACTGTGGTAATGCTTCTCATGGGGTTTTTGCAGAGTTGCACTGTTCAGACCCCCCAGGGACAGGACTATGAAGGGAGGACATACAGTGGGAAGCAAGTAAGTGGGAGCTAAAGGTGTTCTTTTCAAACTTCTGGGTGGGGCTTCACTAAAAGCCCTCTGCGTGCAGGGAAGAACCCCACAGGCATCTTGGGGTTCCCACCAAGCCTGAGTTTGGTACCTTGTGTCAATGGGGCAAAGATGCCACCAGTGCCACCGGTGTGCAGCACAACCCTGTGTTGGAGAGGATGCACTTTGGGGTTGCCCTTTGGAGGTTCCCAGTATTGAAACCGAATGCTGTGTGCCCCCACCTGCCCGGGTGCTCTCACTGCAGATCACCGGGGTGTCCATCCTGCGGGCAGGTGAGACCATGGAGCCAGCACTGCGAGCTGTCTGCAAGGACGTCCGCATCGGGACCATTCTCATCCAGACCAACTGCAACACGGGCGAGCCAGAGGTACAGCATCTCCTGCCCATGGGCATGCACATGGGGTTGGCCTGGGTGTGGTGTGAGTGCTTGGGCAGGGCTTTAAAAGCTTCTGAAGTGGGTTTCCCCAGTGTATGTGTGCACACAGGGCTGGTTTGGTGACTGCACCGGTGCCTGGCTCCAGGCTAACAGCTCAGATTGCAGAGATGGGGACGTGGAAAGATCCTTCCCTCCTTCTAAAGATGAGCTGGAATTGCTCTGTTGCCTCCATTCTGTACGAGGACAGACCCCTGTGCAGTGCCTTGAGCTGATCCCTCTCTCCCTGCCCAGCTCCACTACCTGCGGCTGCCAAAGGACATCAGTGAGGACCACGTCATCCTGATGGACTGCACGGTGTCCACGGGAGCTGCAGCCATGATGGCCGTGCGGGTGCTGCTGGTATGGAGGGTATCGGGTGGATGGGGGCCAGAGGGGGGTTTTGCCCCAGGCAGTGTACAAAAGCTCTGCTGAGGGCCTTGCATTAACACTGAGCCTTCCAAAGGGGGGTGTTGAGGGTCACAGCAAGACCTGGAATGTCTCCAAGGTGTTGACAAAGCCCTTCCTAGGATAGTAACAGCTAAGATTTAGGTGGTTCATTGGTCTTACACCCAGCAAACCCAGGGAGAAAAAGTGGTTCCAGGAAGGTCCTCGAGTGCTCCGAGAGCCAGAGTATGGGCCATAGCACAGCTCATCCCACACACTGCGTGCTGTTCCTGCAGGATCATGATGTCCCAGAAGACAAGATCTTCCTCCTCTCTCTGTTGATGGCAGAGATGGGTGTCCACTCAGTCGCCTACGCCTTCCCCCGGGTGAAGATCATCACCACAGCTGTGGACAAGAAGGTGAACGACCTCTTCCGGATCATCCCTGGCATTGGTGAGTACCTGAGGAGGAATGTTCAGTGTTTCTGGCCCGCCCACCAGATGAAGTGAAGCCTTGGTTCTCAGCAGCTCAGCCTTGTTTTAGTCTGCTCTTGTTTTACTGAGGGAGCCTTTGCCTTTCCTGGTGGAGAAGCTGGGCTGGGGCAGCTGGGGCAGCTCTGTGCCTCATTCCCTGAGCTGCTGCCTGAAGGAAGCTTGTCCTCAACAAGCTCACTGCGTCCTTCCATCCTCACCTCTGCTGTGCCAGGAAACACCCCTGCCATGGCATGCTAAAACAGTCCCCAGTGTGCTAAAACAGCCTCCAGGCTGCTCCAGTTCTGCTGCTACACAAGTGCTAGCACCGTGCAAGCTGTTGGATAAACCTGGTTTTGTTTCCTCGCCTGCTGGGCCAGTCCCAAGCTCTCCAGAGCTTTCTCTCTCCCTTCTCCCCATAGGGAACTTCGGCGATCGGTACTTTGGGACGGATGCTCCTCCTGACTGGAGCGACGATGAGGATGCTCTCAGCACTTAGCTGGGTGGGAGATGCCACCGGCGCCAGGCAGCTTCAGCACCGCACCTTAACCCCTCCTGTCCATTGCAGAGATTTCTCCTTTCTCCTCACCAAGCATATATTTTTTTCAAATCTTTCATCAGAGATCTAGGGCATATTTTTTCAAACACAAATCCTAGTGTGACTCTGTGGACAGCCACGTGTCCCAGCATAGAGTGGAGTTAATTTATTTTAATTTAACTATTTGCCTATATAACTTATTGGAGATATTTTATAAAGAAAAGTAATAAATTTTTTCTCTGGTTTTCTTGAACGGAGCCATTGCTTGTCATGGCCTTGGGCTGCCCCAAAGGAATCACAGGGTCGTTACGGTTGGAAAAGACCTCAGATCCCCAAGTCCAACCCCAACCCACCCCACTGCACACACTGCCCACGACCCTCAGTGCCACATCTCCACAGCTCTGGGACACCTCCAGGGTCAGTGACCCCACCACCCCGTGGGCAGCTGTGCCACTGCATCACCGCTTTTTTGGAGAACAAATTGCTCCTAATATCCCACCTGAATCATAACCCATTGGGATTGCCCTGCTCACTCTGAGCTGCTTGGGAGCTCCTCGGGGCAGAGAGGTGTTGTCACCTTCCTGCACGGCTGGGTAACCCCCTCTGACCCAGGTCTCCCTGCTGAACCCCATCAGGAAGAAAACCCACCACTCTTCCCCCGCTCCCTCCTCGTGCAGCCTCATGCTAGGGATGCAGTACCGCACTCCAGATCCTGCTGTATCCCTCCTTCCTGCAAGGAGGCTGAAGTTCAGCTTGGATCCTGCTGCACTCAAGCTCAAAAAACACCAACTCTTCTTCCAGTTCTGCAGCCAGACTGAAGCACATCTCACTCAGCACAGCCTGCTCTTGCTGCATCAGAGCTGTTGGAGGTGCAGGTCCGTAACGGCCTGCAGGAAGCTGCCAGCGGCCAGAGAAACCTCAGTGGGAGGGAGAAGGCAGTCAGAGGAGGCTGTGCTGAGCACAGAGCGTTTTCCCTTTCCTGCACAATGCAAAGTACCGATGCCACATCCTTGTGCTGGCAGTAAGCGGGCTGAGAGGAGCCCACTCTGCACTGGATGGGAGAGGAAGAGCGGACGTTGTGCTCGGCCACTGCCAAAACAGAGCCTCCGGGTGACAGCTTAGTGTGGGCTCGGCCGTGAGGAGCCCGAAATAACTGCCATTGCTCTGCAGCACGTTGTGTAAACCCTCCACTGCATTCAAAAGAAAGCAGCTGCCCGAGTTCCTGCAAGCGCACGGTGAAAGCACGAAGCCCTCAGCTTGAAAGCCACGCTCCCAGCCAGCGCCGGCGCTTGATTAGTGCCTCTAAAAATAGCTCCTTGCGTAGGTGGAAGGAGAGCTCATAAGCACAAACACAGGAGAGGCAGACGTGGAGCTTTGGGCTGGGGCAGCGTGCGGCCGGGAGCTGAGCATCACTGGGCATCGTCTGCTCCCAGAGTGCTGCCTCTGTGCAGCCCAGCTCAGCCCCAGGGAGGAATGCCCACCAGCCTGCGTGTGTACGGCTCCTGCAGACCTCCCTGAGGGACACGAGGCCACGTGTGGTCCTGAGCCCAGTCTGCAATCAGGGTCTGCCCTGAGGGTGAAGGGCCCACTGGGGGGGGCAATGCACCCCTTCTCACTCAGCATCCTTCATCCCAACCCACACACCCCATTCCCTGGAGGCCTCACGGACGCAGCAGTTCCCAGTCCCTCAGAACAGTCTCCAGCCCTTTGCCAATTGTGTCTTTAAAATATCAGCCCGTTCTGATCAGAAGAGTCTCCAGCGGGCAGCATGTCGGAGACAGCCATGGGGCTGTGAGAAGTGTGGGTGCAGCAGGGCTGTGAACCACCACAGCAGCAAAGGGCATCCATCATCCGTGCAAGCCCGATGGGCACCACCGACAGCTGTAGGAGCCTCCACCACAGGAGGGGAGAACAACCTCGGGGAGAAGGGGGAGGCACCACGTCTTGTTTTGCAGCACGTCCAGGCTGCCGGGTGCCACCCACGCACCCCAGCACCCACAGCCGGCACCATGGCAGCACAGCAGGACGCGGCGCGGCCCCATGGCTGCCGTGTTCAGGGCCAAGCACTCATACCTGCCCCATGGGCACGGCCCAGGGCGACCACAACAACCAGAGCTGCTGGAGACCTCTGCACCCTGGGCAGCTCCTGCTTTAACTGCGCTGCGTCCACCATTTTCCTTTGCACGTCTGCATTTGTCCTCAGCAGATCTACATTTTCCCTCAGCAGACCTGTACCTTTCTCCCACCAGACGCACGTTTTCCCTTAGCAGATCCACGTCTTCCCCCACCAGAGCCCTATTTTACCTCAGCACGCTGCACACCAAATCCCCACATTTGGCCCCCACAGTGCTGAATTCCACCTCAAGAACATGGTGCCTTCCCTCCTCACCCCTGCCCACCTCCCCCTGCTCCACTGGAGGCAGAAATGTTAAATTCAGCAGCACGTGCCAGAGAGGGTGGCCTCGTCTCATCCCTGCTGCTATCACCCTTGCTGGCCACCTGCAGGATGTGGCGCTACCTTGGGAGGCTGCCATCTTGGAAGGCCGCCATCTTGGGAAGCCACCATCTTGGGAGGCCGCCATCTCGGGAGGCCGCCATCTCCCTCTCCCCACTCCGCCACTGCCGTCGCTTCAAGCTCAACTTTCTTCTGCATGTGACAAACTGCTGGTGGCAGACACACCACCTCGGAAACACCGCGTGGGTGGTGGGCGGCTCCTCCCCACCTCTGCCTTTCAGGCTGCCCAATGTGGCAGCCATGATGGCCGCTCGTGGGGCCAGGCAGTGAAAACAAGAACAAAGCAACACTTTTTTTGGCCAAGATATTTGCAGGTGCTCCTCAAACTCTGATGGGTGAGAGGTAGTCTTAGTGTTAGCCAGCGTGGCCATAGCCCTGCAGCACAGGGGATGCTCTGCAGAACAGCAGCCTTCAGAGCCCAATGACCTCCATCTGATGCCCGGGGATACCAAATAACAGGGGAAAAAAAAATCTCCATTTTTCTCAATTCACACCAAGAAAACTCCATGAGCTCTCAGCTCTCCAATGTGCTGTTCGAAACAGCCAACGTTTTTCCAAACAAATTGCATTGCTATGATACAATATTGGTGCACTGTCACCTCTTGCTTGAGCAGCCCCCAGCACTGCCCCCCGCTGCAGCC